>JAODUG010003697.1:0-11082 GCA_027564795.1 Aphredoderus sayanus
GCTCTAGTAGCAAGATAGTTACATTGATAAACTGCTCTAGTAGCAAGGTAGTTACATTAGTACACCCCACTAGCAATATGGAGTTACATCTCTAAAGATCTCTAATAGGGAGAAATAGTTCAATTGTTAATCCCCTCTAGCAGCAGGATAGATACATTATTAAAGCCATCCGGTAGGAAGATAGAGTTGCATTATTAAACCCCTCTAGTAGCTAGTAGTGAGATAGAGTTGCATTATTAAACCCTCTTGTAGCAAGATAGAGTTACATTAATAAACCCCTCCTCATTTCTCATTTCATCTCTTCAGGTGGGATTGTCCTCTGGTGGGGTGTGTCCTGCGGGCTACATCTGTCCCGAAGGAACCAGGCACCCCCAGCAGTACCCATGTCCCATGGGAACCTGGAGTAGCAAAGTGGGCAACCAGGACCTGTTCTCCTGCTGGCCATGTCCTGCTGGACTCCACTGCAACCGTACAGGCCTCACCCAGCCCTCTGGAGCCTGTGACCCAGGCATGGCAACACATTATCTCTGCTGTTTTGGTTTGGTGTCTCAAATAAGGCATAAACACATATGTTTAAAATAGTATCAGTATTTTAGGGTAGGGTAGGTATGGTATTTTTATATGTAGTGAACAGATGTATGATATTGAATATGAATTTGTGTCTAGTCGCCGTGAATTCCCTCATCTTACAAGAAAAGGGTACACACACAAACACACACGGAAACACACACACACACACCGACACACACACACACACATGTACTGCATGCGTGAGTTTGTGTCTTTATAGAGCTCTGCTTTAGCTCCCCCTAGTGGCCACCAGTTTCACAAAAAGCGTGTGACTTATGATCTGCTGATTTGCAGGTTACTACTGTTCAGGAAGGGCTACGTCACCAAGGCCATTGGGTGGTTATGCGGGGGACGAGTGCCCAGTCGATCACTACTGCCCCATTGGTTCAGGCTCTCCCAAAGCCTGCCCAGATGGGACTCACTCCAACACTACAGGTGTAGGAAACAAATCAACATTGTTTACTAAACATGTTTATTTATGTTTATTGACATGAAGGTTGCTGATTCTATAGTGTTTGTTTTGCTATAGTGCTTGTTGGTATTGTTTGTCTTTAACTCCATAATTAAAATGTATAATTATGGATTAAAAGATATTGTACACTATACACTGGCATATAAAGGCTTTTTACTCACTTTGTAAAATGTAGGTGTGTATGGTGGACTGGCTTAGCATATTCAATGCAGGTGTTGTTATCTTGAGCTTTTCTGGTGAACCAGGAGCAGCAGAGTGTCAAGAATGTCCCCCTGGGACCTACTGTATGGCTGTGGAGGGGGTCCAGCTCTGTCCAGCGGGACATTACTGTCTTGGAGGAGGTGTGGAGGGCATTCTTCCCTGCCCTCCGGGCACATACAGTTCTCTGCTCGGGCTCAACCAAGTGGAGCAGTGCCGCATTTGTCCAGCAGGTGGGAGTATTGCCTCATGGATCGCTTCAATGTGCTGGATGTTGAGCAGTGTGTTGTTGGTGTTGTATTTAACATTATTAAACTTATTTATCACTATTAATTTCACTATTAAAATGACAATGTATATATTATAGTGTCTGTGTTGTCCCACAGGGATGTTCTGTGAAGACTGGGGACTTTTCGAACCAACAGGACCTTGTCAGGCTGGTTACTACTGCTTAGCAGGTGCAGTGTAGCCTAGTGTATGAACCAGTACCAGTGTAAAGCAGATGTGGTTTTACACCAACAGCAGACCAGCACCTAACATACTGAATTAAACTCTTTAGGTATCAACTTCAAGAACCCAGATGGGAACTTCAGCACAGGGGTGGGAGGAGCTTGTCCACAAGGAAACTACTGCCCTGAGGGCACGAGTATCCCCTTGCCCTGCCCATTAGGTACCTACTCAAACAGGTTGGTGACACAATAAAAAGCATTACAATGAATCAACCTTGTTGTTTGCTTTAAACCAACCACTTGTGTGTATGTATATTTGGGTGTTCTGGCAGTCTTCATTTAACAGATATATCTAGCTGCATTCCATGTCCGGGGGGGCAGTTCTGTGGTGCTCTGGGTCTGACCAGGCCATCAGGGTTCTGTCTGGAAGGCTTCTACTGTCCTGGGGGAGACACAACAGCCACAGGTGCAGTAGGCTTGTTCTGACTGTATGTTAATCTATCAGTGATGCACTTCGTCTCCGCAAATATCAGCTACAGTACTTTAGCTTAAAGCTCCTGTAAGTAGGATTTGAGAGTTGCGTCGAGAGTTACTGTGTCTCTAAAAGAAGAAACCAGTGTACGATATTGAAAATCAACAACCCACCCCCTCCTCTGCTCCCTCCCTCTGGAGTCCGTTGGTCTGTCAAGCGCTATTGACCAACCAGTGCAGCTGTGTGTGCAGATATGTGTGCAAATTAATGTGATTGACAGACAGGATAAATTGACCTTACCAATACGGTAAAATAGTTGAAAGTATTTGGCAGCTGCCAAAATCTATATAGACTTATACAGTGGCAGGGGCTATCAACCAGAGCAGATATTCTCACAGAGCATTTGACACGCTGATAGCTGATGGATGTCTATGGCACGTCTAAGAAATTACACTAAATGTATAGCTCTAAAATCCTGCCTACAGCACTTTTCAGTAGTATTACTGAAAATGTCAAATTTGATCTTACAAAATGCTTTCACCATTCGTTTTGTTTACAATTCAAGAAATGGCTGAAGGCAAAATGTAATATTTATGTGGCATCAGATCTAATTAATAAACAAATCAGAGAGCACTGTGCTGATTTACACACGGGATCTGAATGCGTTGGGTTGTTTTAGTTTGTTGATTATTTAATCAATTATGGCTCATCACGTCAATTATCGTATTAAGGATTTCAGTATAGTCGTAATTGCATTCATTTCACACATCTAATTGCTTATTTTCCAGGAACGGAGGGAGCTGGTGGTCTCTGCCCTGCGGCTCATTACTGTCCCAAGGGCAGCCCTCATCCAGTCCCCTGTGCTGCTGGGTCCTACAGCAACATGACAGGACAGAGGGCCTGCTCCCGCTGTCCAGCTGGCTACTACTGTCCAGAGGGGACCGACAGCTTCACCAGGTTCCCATGCCCTCCTGGGTTCTACTGCCGCGATGGTAAGGCGGTTGAACTGTGTCAATCCTTAAAGGTAAAGTGTCACATTTGTGTCCAGCATTACCCCTTGTGGCTGAAGCCAGCATTACAAAAACAATGTTGTTTTAATTTGGGCTAAACTCACATGCACTTATCCCTACACCCCCACCCCCCTCTTAGGCTCACACTTTTCTGTTCAGTTTAGCACTGCCGTGTTTTAAACATAAACAGTGAGCGAGTGAGGTGAAAGTTTGGGAGGAATATTCCTTAAAATCTTTTATTACACTAATTGGACACACGTGGATAAACTCTGCATGGCCTGAAGATAAGTTGTATGTGTGTTGCTTTAGTGTACACAAATGGCCTGTTCCTTTACAATCTAGATACTTGTATGTGTTCCATGTGCATGGATAGGAACCAGGCACGCCACTCAGTTCCCCTGTCCTCGTGGCTACTATAACCCAGAGCCCATGACCCAGAGCCTGGACAGCTGCCTTCCCTGCCCGCCTGGACACTACTGTGAGAAGGAGAGGCTGACCAAAGTCTCTGGGAAATGCAAGGCGGGTCTGTATTGTAGATTTGCGTGATGTTGTTGTCTTCTCTTACTTACATCACAGATCCATTATTACAGTTTGTTGTGTGCAGGAGCCAAAGATGATGACTATAATCATTTTCAGAAGATGCAAATGACAGCTCTCAGAGTGTCATATCCACCCTCTTCTCCCTCCCTTCCTGCGTCGCTCACCGTATCTCTCTTCCTCCCAGGTTGGTTCTGTGTGTCGGCAGCATGGAACTCTCAGCCCTTTGACTTGGACAACTACACCAATGCAAACTGCCTGTGTCCTGCCACATCCACCGGGGGGCGCTGTCAAGAAGGCTTCTACTGCCCCTCGGGCAGCTCTGAACCGTTGCCTTGCCCACCTGGAGCCTTCTGTAACACCTCCGGTGTGGTTACACTTATATCATGAAAAGAATATGCAAAAATAGAATTGATTGTTGGTTAATTAATAGTTTGTTTGTAGCAATTATCTCTCTCATTTCATTTTGGGACAAAACAGTGACAAATGAAAGTTTAGTTTCACCTGAGAAGTTGGCTGTGTTCGTTTCTAATAACTGCCTAGCTTTTTTAATAACTGCTTATTTTTTCTTCTACTAGGCCTGGCTCTGCCAATGGGCCCCTGCTCCCCTGGGTATTACTGTATACAAGGAGCCACTCAGGCCAGACCAATCGATGGGAAGACAGGCAGTATCTGTCCCCCTGGGACGTATTGTGGTAAAGCCTGCTTTATGGCCTCGCTGTTGCTACTGTATAGTCCCAGTTTGCAACAGTGTTGCAAATTATATGTATGCTACGTCTCTGGGGCATAGAAATAGTTCTGGTTCTGGCTGTGTTTATACAGCAACCAATATAACGGGCCAATATAAATTATATATTGATTCTAGAATAACTGTTTCCCTCTTTGGGTTAACTCCCACAATCTTAATGAATGAAATAAACAGACGTTTTTCTTCGGTCTGTCTAAAGACAGGCTTTCCACACTCCCATATTATATGCTGCATTAGCATAAAATAGCATCACAGTATGCATTAGTTATGCACATCGCGATGCTTACCAGCCATTATCTATCTGAAACACAAACATGAGGCAGAGGCAGATGTTAATTGGGTGCATCATGGCTCTTTCCACTCCTGACTCCCCATAATCCCTCACAGTTTAATTTAAAATGACTTATGTGCTTCTGATTAATTATCACCTCCGTGTGTTGTGTCTCCAGCGGAGGGCTCCGGGGAGCCAGAGTTGTGTCCTGCTGGGACCTTCTCCCCTGTGCCAGGCCTGGCTGCAGAGGCTGGCTGTCTGCCCTGTACTGCAGGCCATTACTGCAGGGCCCCAGGCCTGAGGACCCCTACAGGACTCTGCAGCCAAGGTCAGCTCATAGACCCAAATACACTGCTTTGTATGTGTGTTCACTGTTGAAACAAGCCTTTTGGGATGTGTTGCCTGTACCTGTAAGCATCTTTGAACAAGATACCTTACGCATATCTGCTCCTTGTACAGCCTATAATTGTACTCATTGTAAGTTGTTAGATAGTTGTTGGATAGCAGTGTCCATTACATTATTGTTGCTGCTGTTGTTGTTGCTGTTGTTGTTTATAATTGTTTATATCAGCTATTATGTTTAACTTATTTCCTTATTTGTTCTAGTTGCTAACATAACATGAAGTAAATTAGGAATGCATTTAAACAGATTTGTACTAATGATTAATTAACCAGCATGACACTCATTATCATTAATGGATTACCATTGCATGTATTTCATTTATTATAAAAAATGGCTACTTTTCCAATTTTCATTATAGAATGCTATATCAGGGCCTATATCGTATGCTACAATATTGCTTTCGTTATTATAATCACTATGATGAATTGCATGATGTAATTATACTGTATCTAATAATCTGCAGTATTAAAGATTTTATAAAGTATCAAATATTCTTTATTTACCTAGGTTACTGGTGCCCCCCTGGTCAGACTCTGGCCAACTCAATACCATGCCCCCCTGGTCACTATTGTCCCCAGGGAAGTGAAGCCCCACAACCATGCCCCCCAGGAACCTACCAGGACAGAGATGGACAGGCTGTCTGCTCTGTCTGCGAGTTAGGTAGGAGCCCAGAAACTCCCAGCCCCCGTTTCCATTTTTTATCCTTGCAGTGCTCCGCGTCATATCTGCTTTGCTTAGCATGCTGGAAGAGAGCCAGTAGTGCAAACCCAGTGTTTGTAATGGATCGTTGAAATGCATGGTTTGCATCTAGTTTCCATTACAGTTCTTTCAGCTATTAAGTGAAACAGTAAACTGCTCCAGTGGCTTCTTAACTTGCAGTTCTCCTGAATGTGACATTGAACTTTGTTTAGCGTCCTTACCTCATTTTTCAAACATGCTGGCATTTGGAGGTTCATTTTTTTTACTTATTTTGTTTAACCTATGTAACCTACAATCTTATTATTTTTAACCTACGTAAAACATACGTGTTTAAGTGGAATGCAGGAACAGATGTCACATGTTTTGCTAGGCGCCAATTCTAATTCTACATATGATGTGCACTGCTGGCACAACAAGGTAGTGTGTTTGAAACCCGAGGACAACAGGAGGGTTAACAGGAATGACATAAACAAACAAATACTTAAATAAAATAAATAAATACACACAGCAATGACACTAAAGAGAACTACACAATCAGACACAATCAGGTGGCGCCATATGCTGGCACAATGAGATTGAAACCCGAGGACAACAAGAGGGTTAAAGTGTAGACCGAAGTGAATGGCTGTCTCCTTTCTAGGTTATTACTGTGATTGGAGCCTGGGTCAGTCCAATGCTTCCATGCTAAGGCCCTGCCCTAGAGGCCACTACTGTCCTGCAGGCACAGCCTTGGCGACCCAGAACCCCTGTCCTGTTGGCTCCTTCAACCCCCGGGAGCGCACACATACTGTGGCTGGCTGTCAGCCATGTCCCCCTGGACAGTACTGTCCTACCACGGGACTGGCAGAACCAGCAGGTGAGACATACCAGTACATCCACATTCTGTTCTATTCTGTTCTATGTCCTACAACTATGTGTATCATTTTCCATTTTCCTCATATCTAATCTGTATTTCTTCACCTCACTACGACATTAATAGGTGACAATATTCGGAACATGATATGGCCCTTGTACAAAGTGCATTCTGTTTGCATATTAGATTTTCTTAATTGGATGTACATGTATGCTATGCCAATGCTATTCTTGTTTAAGCAGCATACATCTACACTGTCTCATTCAGAACAAGTACAGTTACTGTGTTGTATTTCCATGCAGGATTATTGGTTTGCAGTATGATTGATGTTTGTGTGTGTGTGTGTGTGTGTGTGTGTGTGTGTGTGTGTGTGTGCGTGTGCGTGTCTGTGTGCCTGTAGGGCCGTGTTATGCTGGTTACTGGTGCAGAGAGGCAGCCTTCTCTCCCAGTCCTCTGGATGGACTCTCTGGCTTCCTGTGTCCGCCTGGTCAATACTGTCCCCCAGGTTACTGGCTTTTTCGCCCTTAGCAACCAATCAGCTGCCAGAAGGATCAATATTGTAACACTGTAGATGTATTGGGTCTCATTTATATACAGCTCAGAGATGCTTTACTACCTGTAATTATGAATATGTGCTGTATGAGAAAGAGAATTGGATATTGATGTTATAGAAAGGATGACGACAGTAGATTAACTCTTTTGCAATGCATTTATAAAAGAAGCAGAAATATAGTAATAGTTTCTACTATTGTTAGCACACTGACTTTAATCTGACTGACTCTTAATGTTATTATGCTATTGATTTTTCTGTTTGTAATATGCTAATTGTCATAGTATTAGGCAGTTTTATTACAGACGTTCTATAAAAAATGTACTTAAATGTGTTCATGATATAACCATAGCAGATGTACCATCTTTCTGCAGGCTACAGAAGAAAAAAACCCCGACTCCAATCTGTTCAAGCTAAAGCCATTTGCCACCATCTAATGCATCACCACACACAGTTAACTGCACTATTCCAGTGTTGCTTATCCCTGAATAGTCGGCTTAACCTTGTGGATAATAGCGTGAATGAAGTCGACGCTTGGCTTGTCTCCACAGGAACCACAGCTCCTGTGACCTGCCCTGCAGGCAGCTGGTCCAACCACTCAGGCTCACGTAGCCAAGGCGACTGTAGGCCTTGTCCTGGAGGCTACTACTGTGACTCTGCCGGCCTCAGTAGACCTACAGGACTCTGCAGCGGAGGGTACGTATGTCCTTGAGCAAGGCGGACTCACTAACAGCATCTCAGCCACTTCTGATGGCTTGTCTATGAGGCAAAATGACCCCGCGGCTGTTAAACTCCCGGCGGACGCGGTTGCGCGTCCACCTATCATCTATATTTTATAGTTTCAATACCCTGCTGTCTGTGCAGATATTACTGTGTGGAGGGGGCTGTCACATCCACTCCTACTGATGGCAGCAGAGGCGGGCCCTGTCCTGAGGGTTATTACTGCCCAGAGGGAACCACTCTGCCTGTGCCCTGTGATCCGGGGACATATATGCCTGTTACACATGCTACTCGGTGTGAACCCTGCATCCCAGGCTGGTACTGTGTGTCTGGCTCCCTGTACCTGTGTCCTGCAGGTTAGTTGCCTTTGAGGCGAACCGGTGTGTTGTTTGATGTCTTAAAGGTGTTACAGTTTGAAACACATGGCTGTAGTGGGAGGGGCATAGAACGTGTGAGACTAGGCACCCTATAGGGGGAGCTGTAGAGAGGAGTGTCCACCAATCAGAACTCAAGAAAGTCAAGTAAATTTAATTTATATAGCCCTTAATCACATTACAGTCTCAAAGGGTTGTACAAGCCCACATTTCATATGGAAACAAATGACACCCCCTTGTAAATGATGGTTATAACCACAAGGGTAATTCTGGACACAAACCATGCGTACCTTTAAAGACAGGCATTCTACAGTATATTTCACTCCGGTTGAAATATCTTCAACCCTAGCAATATATAGAAGACAAACAGTAAAGAACAGATCCTTGCACAATTGAAATATCACATTGCATTTCCTCTCAGGGATCAATAGTGCTGTCTCGACAATCAATGAAGGGAAATGAACTTAAGCCAAAAGATATCCATCCCGGTACAGTAAATCTGCTAATATTTACGCATGCAGTACATTCCCTGTTTCTTACTGTCCGCAGGGTTCTATTGCCCCGAGGGAACTGGCTACGACCTGCCAGGCTGTCCTGAGGGCACCTACAGCCCAGACGCTGGCCTCTGGTCTGCCTCTCAGTGCCGGCTGTGCGACGGAGGCCATTACTGCTCATCCAGAAATGGCACTGCTGTCACAGGGCCGTGTCGTGAGGGGTTTTACTGCTCCCATGGAAACAGCTCCCCACAGCCTCTCTCACAGCGGGCAGGTAGATTTATGTTCAATGTATTGCGTGCCATAAGGAAATACAATATGGCTCAGTCACTTTATTCAATTATGTCCTACCAATATATTAGGGTGATATTGAACTGTAGTTCACCCTTGCCTCTTGATGTGTGGAATTAATCATATAAATAATAATGAAAAAGCATTATATTACACTGACACCAAGTCTATGCTGTAGCTTTTACAACCTTCATTAGGTATCATTGAATTAAAACTCATGTCTATTATACTGGTCGATTCCTAGGTGATAACAATAAATTCTATACAGTATAAGTATTGTTAACTCATTACATACTAAGACTATTGGGAAGGGTATACAACACATTTAATCTCAAACATCTTTTGGTTTTAGCGGTAAGGAAACTACATTCAAGGCTTCTAGTAGCTTTACTTTTAGTTTAAAGACCTCATATCATTCTGTTATTTTTGACAGACCTTTGGGAGGGTGGGATGAGGTCAGAGAGAAATGTCAAGAAATGTTTTGACTGTTTTCCCAAAGTTTATTCAGGTCCCTTCAGAAAACACTTACTGACCACACATTTCGGGGAAAAAGAAAAACCATTATGATAGGAGATAATATGGCATTAATGTGAATCAGGCACTTATGCCGCCAATATAATTAGCAAAGATAAGTGCACATTCAATCAGTAGTCTAGAACATACAAAACGTAATGTCAGCCTTGTGTTGCACTACCATGTCTCACCAATAGAGGGAGGGCCATGTCCTGCTGGTCATTACTGCCCCAAGTCTACTGTCCAGCCCCTGCCTTGTCCACTTGGGACATTCTCCAACCTCACCAAACGTGTCTCCCAGGTACTGTGGCATTACCAAATGTGTGTATGCTTGACAGACACTCAGAAAGCATTGAAACCCTACTCTTGTGTTTACACAAGCTTGCTGTTTGCATTTCTGTTTCACTGTCATTCCAGCAGCCTATCCACTTCTAAACTGAATATGTCAGTGAATCCAAACATGGCAGACTCCCTTCCCCCCACACACTGACAGCCTCTCCACTTTTTGCACCTAGAATGGCTTTCTCTCTCATTTTTGGAATATATAGAAATGTGTATTATTCATTGCCCTACATTAGAATATCTAGGATGTCAACATCATCCATCTAACAGCCACAATAATCAATAATACATTGCTCTCTCTCTCTCTCTCTCTCTCTCTCTCTCTCTCTCTCTCTCTCTCTCTGGTGGATTGTCAGCTGTGTCTGCCCGGCTTCTACTGCGATGCTCTGGGGCTCACCGCTCCATCGGGTAAATGCTGGGCAGGGTTCTTCTGTTCAGAAGGTGGAGAACGCCCCGACCCCCCTCTGATGGACAGCAGGGGAGGACCCTGTCCAAGAGGTGATGTGGTGTAGCTCAGTACAATGCACAGCATGGACACACAAAGTAATTTTAAAATAGAATGAAATAATAATAATTATTATTATACATACTAATACAATACAAAAATACATATAACAATATCACAAGGTTATAATATTATAATTTTAAAATGTTATTGTAATGTTAGAATTTTAAATATTCATCTTATTAAATATTAAAATAATAAGTAAAGGAATATTCTAAGTAAGATATATAAGTTAGCAAGAAGAATAAAGCCGTGTGCATCTAGAGTTTGAATTTGTGGTGCCTCGGAAAGATGAAGAAAACACAAGTACGTGTAATGTATAAACCCTGCTCCAATCTGTTCAGCTCCCTGAGCTTGTAAACAAAACACTCATAACTTGTCTCTTGTGTGTGTGTGTGTGTGTGTGTGGGTGGGTGGGTATGTATTGTCTCTCATGGCTCTTGTCTTGGCACAAACAGGTTATTATTGTTCTGAGGGTTCAGCGTCTCCTCGGCGGTGTCCACAGGGGACCCTCAGCGCAGAGGAGGGCCAGGCTAGTTGCAGCCACTGTCCCCAGGGGTACCTTTGCTTGGTGCACACACACACACACACACACACACACACACACACAC
>JAODUG010003698.1:0-11082 GCA_027564795.1 Aphredoderus sayanus
GGACATATGACATTCCGCGGTTGGCTCCCTCTGCTGGTAGTCTGCTGAAATGCCTTAGGACAGCGGGAGGGTTAAGTAAGATAATGGCAAGATAACATGTGGTTTCCTAGCTGGACACATTATTACATCAGCATCCGCATCAGTTCAATTTCAATCTTCATCTCAATCTCCAGCCTAAGGCTGGCCCACCCCAGACAACATCCATGACATCATCCCAATGGAGCTGCTGTGTGTTGTATCTACAGTGACTGGGGGTCATGTCGGCTGGTCTCCACAAACCTCTACTTCAAACAACACCACCACCTATCATTAAACTAAATAAAAACCGGCAATTAGAAACCTTGGGAGAAGGCTCAGATATAAAGAATCCCTCTTTCAGGGTAGTCCGATGCTCAATATTATGCAATTGATTAATGCCATTAGATAGAGTGTGGAGTTAAGTAGAATTAAAAACGGAAAGCAGATTGGAGCGAGCTCTGGTAATGCTGATTCTCATCCGGTTCACATCCTTAGTGCCAGCGTCATGGAATGATGAGCATCTTTGTTGCCCTTTATCCCTTTCTCAGGTGGCTGAAGATTTTCGCGCGGCCGTGCCACTCTCTCCCCCCGTGGGAGCTGGCTGTCTGATGCCTTTGAAGGAGGTGCGTCGTTTCCGCGGTGACAGAAGCCTGACATGCCGATGACTTCTGCTAGCACCTAATAGCCCTGTCACTAATGTGACAAATTATTTATTGGGCTACGGCTTACATTTTTGTCACACACACACACACACACACACACACACATATATATATATATATATATTTAACCCTCCTATTGTCCCTAATAATATCTTATTGGGCCACCAGGCTGCGCCATCTGATTGTGTATTATTGTGTGGTTCTCTTTATTGTCACTGGTGTGCGTATTTATTTCTTTATTAATTATTTCTTTATGTATTTGTTTTTTTTGTGCATTTTAACCCTCCTGTTGTCCTCGGGTTTCAAACTCATCTTGTTGTACCAGCAGTGCACATCATATGTGTGTGTAAGCTGTAGAATAAGGTATAGCGCCTTTTATCTGCCACAAAGATTTGGGTCAGTTTGACCCGGAGGACAACAGGGATATATGTAACAAAAGGAGGGCTTTACCGAACAGTGCAGAGGTAAAGGTCCACAAGGGTTACACATAAAATAAATACATTTTTACATATGCTGGAACTATGATGAACTAAGATGAAGACAGTTGTTCTGGGTAATGATAGTGAACTGATGCTGTGGTTGATATCATCTTAATTTATAGCATTTACAAATCGGAATTTGGACACGTATGTTGAAAGGTAACATTGTGTCCCCTATTGTCTGTCTTTTACTCTGTAACAGGCTTCATGGCCGTAGAAAGGTGCAGTATTGTTGCCTCACAACAAATAGGTCCAAGATGAGGTCTGCCCTGCTGCTGTGGGTGTCTCCACACACACACACACACACACACACACACACAGATCATGTTTGTGTCCATAACCTATAAAGGGGTTGTTCCTGCCTTGCATCAGTTTTTCTGGTTAGTTGGCACAATTTGACCAATGTTATTGTCCCATAAATAAACACAACATAAATACAAGAAAACTAAATTGACATCTGATAGCATGATATGTAATACATGCTACTGTAAGAACACAAGAGGTTCAGAAGAATGGGAGAGTATCACAAGAGCAAACATACCCTGGTTACTTTCAGCAAGCCAACAAAGAAGCAATGATGGACAGACGGTTGTACATGTAATAGTTGTTCATTTGTTTTGAAGGTGAAAATATGCGGATGGAACGTGAGTGCTATTCACAACCACAGTTCAGAGGCTCAGCAACATGAGGTTGTTGCTGAGTATGTAGAAACATAGAGGTGTGGATATACTTTTAAATTTATTTACCCAAGGTGCTTTGCCCCACCACATTATTATTGTGTTATTATTAAAACTAAATCAAATGCTTCAGATTTGTGTTTCTGACAATGTCACGTATTAAGACTTACTGGCTCACAGTATATTGCAACAGGTTGCATCGGTATAGGTTGCATAGTCACAGAATCATGTTATGTTATTCATCAGGCTAATTCTGCAGCACATTACCCGTTACCACAGCAACATCTGCACACAGCTAACGGCGGACTGCTGTGCTAGCGGGACCCATTAGCCCACTGCCAGTCACACACACATGCGTTCAGGCGTGTGGACACATGTAAACACAGCGCACAGCGCTTCAGTTGTGTGACCGCAGAGGCGTGAGCAGTGTTTTCTGACACTGTCGATTCGCTGGCTGATTTTTCAACCAGAGCGCTGCAAGGCTGCGACGCTCTGTCTCAGCTCTGAACAAGCCGTCAGTCTTCACGGCGTCAAACAGCAAAAGGAAAACATTGAGCATTTTTATAGCGGTAAGATGTCATCAATGCGTCACACATCTCTCACACTTTCCATACCGAACTACACATGGCCTCATTTACCGTACCATTAGCCATAGATGACCTACGACCTATGTATGCGGCGCAGTATACAGCACAATGTATGGCCATTGTTGGATATTCATTTATTCCTTCTCTCGCTCAACTCACTTAGTCCTTTGCTGTTAATGTCACCTGTCAGCCACCTCCAAGCGCCGTCACCTACATCTCCTGCCATGGTTCCTCACGCTCCGCTGAGCTCGTGGCGTTCCCTGCCACATCCAGACATACTCAAAAACAAGCACAACCTCAAAGTAGCCTTCATTGTGTGTGTGTGTGTGTGTGTGTTTGTATGTAAATGAAGTGTGTTTCCTTCCATTGATTCCAGAGTTCCATCTTATGGATGTTTCACGTAAGCATAGCATTGTGCCCTTCAGGCTTGTGTTGTTTGACATTCATCGGTCTGAGGTGTCGCTAAACTGCGATTGTGCTGAGATAGATTTTGCCCAGACAAAGTAGCTGATGAACGTGAATCAGCTTCATGTGTTTTGTTCAACTGGGACACTTTTTCACTTGGGATAGTCGTTGAGTTGCGTGGAATAAACATGTTATTGACTTGATACAGTGTATGATGCCAAACATTTCCAACAGGCTCTATAGACACATCGGCCTGGTTTCTGCCAGCCACATTTCCTTTTTCTCACTCTCAATATTGGTCTGTTTCTTCCTATTCAGCCACCTCCCACCCCTCCCGGCGAGAGCATCTTCTCTCAGTGTCCTGGAAGCTTTCCGAGACCCAGCAGTCACTGTACACTTGCACACCACACACATGATCTCATGTGTGTGTGTGTGTGTGTGTGTGTGTGTGTGTACATGCAAATAATACACACACAATAAAGACACACACACACACACACACACACACATGCACGCACACACATATTATGCACAGGAAATACATTTTGTGTCTGTGTGTCCTCACCGGCACACCGGCACTCTTTGTTTCTTGGCCAGAAAACGAAGAAACGTAAACACCCGTTTACACATTACCACCATTACAAATCACCCTGCAAAAGTCTTGTTCAAACAACCCCTGCGCTCAAACAGTAGAAAGACTCCGCACACACACACACACACACACACACACACACACACTTTCTGTCACAGCTGTACAGCCAGCAGAGCTGCTGTGTTTGCTAATTCATTCCCTTGCTGTTGGTCCCGCCAGCATCCTCTGTGTGGCATACCTGTTGTAACCTAACCTGGATTCCACAAGGTCGCTAACAAATGCATAGCCTAGCATGCACAACTATTACACACAAGCACAGACAAAAACATATGTGTACATGGACTCATGTTGTGAGTAGCAAGGGTTGACAGCCTATAGGGTCAGACCTAAATAGACAGATAATAATACCCTGTAATTAATATCGTAATTTACCGTGATTATTGCTAGAAACTAAGCTGAAAAGTCTGTTTAGCTAATGATCCTTCTTCAGAGACAGTGGTCAGAGCCAGTCATATTTGCTCTGTGCTCTCTCACCAAACTGTTTCCCCTATCACACAGACCTGAGAGTTTGGCTTGTTATCACGCACACACACACACACATAATGTACACACACACACACACACACACACACAAACACACACTGCAACACAAAACAAATCACAATGTATAAGAAAACAAGCTATTAAGGGACCAAGTAGCCAAGTGTCTAGTGTCTCTACTGCATTACAAGTTCCTGGCCAATGGCCCTACACTGATCTGTCGCCATTTAAAAGACAAATTCTGTCCCATAAAGCCAAAATCACTAACAGTGAAAAAGCTAAATAAACAAAATCATTTTGAATTAAAATAATTTAAAGGAATTATGTTTATAAAGGAAATTAATTTACTGATCAGCAGCTTTAGCAAGGTTGAAATAAAATGTGGTCCCATAAAAGTGGTCCAATGACCCATCAACTAGAACATTTTGAATATTAGCAAAATAACAAAGCATTTCATATTATTATGGATATCTGCAAAATACTGTACGTTAATGTTAATTCAAATGTTCAGAGAAGCAACTAAAGAGCCAATTAAAGAATAACACATTTTCTAATAGTATGAAATCCATACCAATAATATAAAGTGTGCAAAGAACTGAAAACCATCCTAGGTGAATATAGTGTATGAGGATGACTAACCAACTGCGTAACCTTCACATAGTACAGGTGACTACATTGCATTAGGGCTTACCTTTGTGAACAGCCGTTTATAGGGAAATAATCACTGCAGACACAGACCGGTAGCTAAGCCAACACAGAGAACCCTGGGATACGTGCTCTGAACAGACTCAAATGTGTGTCGAACCCCACTTATATCTACAGCAGGGTGGAGCCACACCGGGGTATGGGGAGGGGCAGAAAAAGAGAGAGAGACCTACAGCATATACGTATAATGAATGCTTGGAGCAGGGAGTACGTGAATCCCCAAAAACCTATCTTGCATCTACAACACTTCTCTCAGATGGGTGATAACGGTAAACACAAGGGGTTTATTATGTGCTGGACTACAGTGCCTGTTCTATTTGAGGTTATGCGCTCCCGTACGCACTAAAACCAAGGTGATTGGTTCTTCTTGGGTTGGAGCCTAGACTCATTTTGGTCCCATCTGGGGCTGATTGTGTTCTGGCTGTTTTAGAACCGCCTCTCCTGGGGTCCTAAGGGCTGGTGAATGAGGCTTCTACAGCTGCCCTGGCCTCTTTCATCCATACAATCGTACACACGTATACACTGGCACCACATCAGGCAAATACGTCAAATTATTCCCACGTATAGGATACTCTCTCTCTCTCTCTCTCACTCTCTCTCTGTCTCTCTCTCTCTCTCTCTCTCTCTCTCTCTGTCTCTCTCTCTCTCTTTCTCAATCTCTATCTCCATCTCTCTCAGATGCACACACACACACACACACACACACACACACACAAACACACACACACGTCTACTGTCCAGTCAAGCGTAACAGTATTTACGAGGTGCTAACTGTGAGGCCTACTGTACTGTACCTCAACATACATGTACGTTAGCTGCTTCAACTAACTGAACTTACCATGTACCCAGACTCATTTTAACATCACTCCCTGTCGCCCAAAATGTTGATAACATTTTTATGTGTATTTGCAGTTCAACTGAGATTACAGAACATGCTTTTTAAATGCTTTTATTCAGAGTCACACACTGCAGACAGTTTTCTCAGAGGCTCCTTTGTCGTGATGAGGCCACAGTTCAACCAGGGCAGCTCTTACTCCTCTTTAAAACCAGCACCATGCAGCCTACCTGAGTAACTGAGGGGGAGGGGGCATCTACTGTATGAACAAGACTGCATGTCTGCCCATGTCTGCAGTACCGCTGTTTGTCATCTTGCTCACAGGTGTGTGCATACGCATGTGTGTGTGTGTGTGTGTGTGTGTGTGCGCGCGCGCTTGTGTAAGACAGAGTGCATACTGGCCCTTCTTTGCTGTTTTGGTTTAAATATAGCACAGAAGATATAGAAGACATTTGTTCTGGCTCCGAGTTGCTGATCACGTCTGTAAGTCTGGGCGTATGTGTGCATGTGCATATGTGTGTGTGTGTGTGTGTGTGTGTGTGTGTGTGTGTGTGCACACGAAGGTGGCAGAACGGTGTGAAAGCACTAAGTCAGCCTGCAGGTGTCTGTCAGGTTTGGAGTGTAAGGCGTGTCACTCCATAGCAACAGGAGAGTCCTTGTGTTAAGAGTTTGTACACGATTACATCACGTGTCGCTATATAGGACTGCTATCAAAACGATAGCAGTACTCCTTAACTCTATCCTAATACTAAATGTTTGTTTTGCTGTTGTCTATAACCATTTTGTTGATTTCATTTGATGTTTAAAACACCCATAAAGTTGCTTAACCCTTGTGATGTTCTCAGGGTCAAAATGACCCAGATCACTAGCTCTTTGTGGCAGATAGAAGGTGCTAAACCTAATTCTACAGCTTACACAGACATATGATGTGCACTGCTGGCACAGCAAGGTGTGTGTTTGAAACCCGAGGATAACAGGAGGGTTAAAAGGCACATAAAACAACACAAATACACAAATAAATACTTAATAAAGAATTAAATACACACATCAATGACAATAAAAAGAACCATATAATCATACAGAATCAGATGGTGCCGTCTAGTGGTTCAAGACAATATTTTAAGGGTGTCACGAGGGTTAAGTCAGTCAGCTTTTGATGTATTTTATTAGGTACCCTGGACAGAACATCCACAGAAATCCTCAAAAGGCAAAAACCTGATTAGCGTATATAGTTAAGTGTGTTAAAATGGCTAAAGTAGCATTTGAATGCAATGTCACCTTCTTGCTAATGAATAATATATCACAAAAGAAATACTATTTATTGGCTTTATATGCATGATACTGCAATTGCAAATATTCTCAAATCAAACCAGCCTTCTACTAATTACTAGAATCTGCTATGACATAACCTAAAAAGTTCCGACCAGCACTTTTCATCTATCAGGATAGCTGTCTCTCGACACATACGCAAGCACACAGAGGGACACACACTTTGAGGTGTGGTGTGAAAGGTACACATTAGCTAGGGGGTAATGGGTCAGTGTGTTTGAGTTTGGGCTTCTATTCTCTTCCTGTTCCATTAATGAAGCAGCAGTAGACCTCACACACCCCACACACCATCATTCTTCCTGCCCAACTGTTCCCCAACCTGACAAACAAGTGCTTGTTATGATTACATAATGCATTTAATGAGGTAATTGACATCTCATTGAAATGTGTGCACTCTTTGGATACATATACTAATACCCACCAGTTTGTATGCCATTTTCTGCCCCTGTTCTCATGAATAATCTGTGTCCAGGCAGATTAATACATTATACTACATTATACTACATTATACAATAATACATTTCCACACATTAACGATGTGACCCAGGTTTGTGCATGGTTCAGTCGAGCTGCAGTCGAGACAGAAATATTCAGAGGGCAGAAGATCAAAAGAATACCGATAACGAGAAATTATGAAGAAAAAAACACACTGGACAGGAGGTGCAGATGTTTGAGCCTCTGTGCATGTGTGTGTGTGTGTGTGTGTGTGTGTGTGCATGCACGTGCGTCAGCCCCCAAAGCACAGCTGTGTTGTACCTTAACCTATTTGCTTTCACAACAATGCAAATATGAGGGCAGATACTGTATGTAACACACATACATTTATACAGCATACGCAGTATACAATACACATGAGGAACACACACACACACACACACACACACACACACACACGCACACACACACACACACACACACATACAGTACACACACAAAGAAATCCATATTCCCATGCAAGCCTTCTCTGTGTCCTGAGAACATTTATGATGTGTACCGTGTGTTATCCCAAGCTGCATAGGTGTTTGTGCATTTGTCCCAGCAAGCCCTGGGAGCACATATTATCAAGGCTTAAAAAACAACACCCATCAGGCCTTAGTATAAATATTGGTTGTTAACTATGCGAAGCAGCCCATGGGAGAGAGAATGGGACTGGGTCAGAATATACAACACAGAGCATGTGAATGCGTATGAGTGTGTTGTTCTCAATGAAAGCTATATTTGGTGACTGTGTTTGTATCCTAGAGGGCAACCAGAGTCCAGTCTGCTATTCATTCATCATGTGCCATTATCTGTGACCTGTGCATACTGTATGTGTGTGTGTGGTTGGGCTTATAGGATCCCAACAGTACAGTTTCAATGTAGCATGGCAACAATAACATTCTGCAGTCATCGGGCCTGTCACTACGACAACCCTGACGGCGAGAATTTGTCGCTCTCTGTGCTCTCAGCAGTTTGCAGATGACTTTATGGCATCTGGCCGTGTGAATGTTCCACACACCACCTTGCCTTCCCATTCACTATGACGCAACACTGGAATTGTGAAGCTCAAACATCTTCCCTGCGTCCCTGCAACGTATTCTAGGGGTTCCCAAACTTTGCCGAACCATGGACCCACAAAATTGTATCTCTTTTCAGGGTCCTCTGTTACGAAACATCCCAAGAAGTAATGTACATTACTACGGCAAATATCAAACCTTATTGATGAATTGACTTTATTTTATTATATGAAATATCAAAAAAAAATATCTTAAGAAATGTATCCGTTGATTAAATAGACAACTGGCTATCTTGGGCATCAAGATTGACAATGTATAACAGACTGTTGTCAGATGTGAAGTCACATAACTTGCAGGGATTAATTGATTTTGTTGTCATACAATTACAAAATAAATATATATTGTATTTTTGGTACGCGGCTCTCAAAAATGTAGAGACCACTCCCCATTTTTTTAAATATAGTATTATAAATATTAACACAAATATTAAAAAATATACATAGAAATATAAATCAATGAAATATAAATAACATCTTAAACATTTTATAAAAAGTACTTGTATTATTAAAATTCTTATTATTTCTTTATTAAATATCCTCCTCTTTCCACAGCCCCGCTGGTGCCCTCTGGCGGCCCCCAGTTTGGGAACCACTGATGTATTCATCTCCCATGAGCGCCATGCTGCTCACTGTCTATTGCTCCTTGTAACCACATTTTGATTTAGCTCCAGGCTGATGTTTACCTCTTCATGACTGGACTCGTAGGATCACCCAGGAAGGACTGCATGCTGCCTGATTAAACAAGATCTTCCTTTTCAGACTTTTACGGTTTTGACCTTTTACCCCAGTGTCCGGTGCAGTGAACCTTGACCTTTTATTCCTCTGACCTTGCAAACCGGGTCAAGCTGAAGTAGCTCAAAAGGTGGCCAGCGAAATGTTTGTATGCTCTCAGGTATGATACAAAATGGGGTTAGTGAATATTGACAGGATAGAATGCATTTATCCAAAGGGACCTAATAATGAATACAGTTTCAAGCACTACAAGACAGAGGTAGGGGTTAGGCATCTTGATTACATGCAGACCTACCGGGGCTCAAACCCAGGCCCTTCTGTCTGGGAGTCAAACACTCAGACCACTAAACTGAATCTATTACTGGTAAACATGTTTATGTTTCAACTGCCTGAATACTGGTACCATTGTATACTTCCAGACATAATTGTGCAGCAAAAGATTAGGCTCATGGGCCTAACATAGGTAGCTTAATTACGTCACCCACTTCTAACCACACCTACTACATTGGGAGTGCATTGGGCGGGGTCCTAAACACCCCCACCACAAGTTAAATAAATTACTACATTCAGGAGAACCTTGTGCCACGTTATAAGTGCCACACTCAACACCAACAAGAGCAGAGGTTTGTGATTCTGTTTTTAAAGAAAACAACCTCACCAGGGGCTTCTCTGGTTGAACTGAGCACCCCATCCCCACCAACAGACACATACACACACAAGGCACATGTAGGTGATGGAGCAAGAACTTTTGAAAGGGTCAAAATCCCACAACCGGACTTTATTTTTTTAAAGAATGTGGGAATAATCAGCCATCTGTTTTCTGTGAACATGAACAAAAAGGGTGTGATGAAAACCCTTTTTGTTCATGTTCTGGTCACACAGTTTGGCTAATTCCTTCCAAAAGTGGAACTCGATTAGAAAGTGGCCCTCAAATGGGGCTCCCATGACTCAGCATCGAAGTGAGTATGATCCAGCTTTGCACAAATGCTAAAGCCTCCACTTAGTCAAGTCTACACAGAGATGAAGGCACCTTTCATAACATCTCACTGTAAAAGGGGATTTGAAGTTCACCATAACATGGTTCGTTTTACTCATTACCTTATCTGTGTTACTATATTCATCTGGAATAAAATGTCCTTTTTACAGTGTATGGGTATAAGGGGGCAGTATGAACTTTTCTTTCGACATTTACAGTATATGGCAAAAGTAACTTTCTACAGAGGTGTCATCCTTCATGCCTTAGTGTGAACAATGTGTGTACAGTTGTGCATCTGTACAGCTGAGTGTTATTTAACTTTGGGAGTTTACTGTGAATATGCAGGTCTGCCCACACACTCCTGACACACACACACACACACACGTGCACTTTCCCTCCTTCCATGGTGTCTTCCTCCCACATACACAGCACCCCACCATGCGGCCCACAATGCATTGCATGGGTCAACAGGCCGTAACATTCCAGCATGTCGCCTGCCTCTGGTCACCGTTGACATCACTAGCCAGATGCAGCTAGGTTTAACATGGGTCAAGGAGCGGTGGTGAACATGAAAAATACACCCAACAAAACTCTAAGATATTTGTTTTTTCAATTTTTTTGTTGAAATCAAAGATCTTTTTATAAAGAATGTATCTTATATATACAGTATATATATAATTATTATGTCATTGTATATAAATATATATTTAACCCTCATGATGTCCTCCAGGTACAAATGAGCCAAATCACTAGCACTTTGTTGCAGATAGTAGGCGCTAAACCTAATTCTACAGCTTACACACATAGTGAGTTTGAAACCCAAGGACAACTGGAGGGTTAAAAGGCACGAAAAAACACACAAATACATGAAGAAATTATTATTAAGGAAATAAATACACACAGCAATGACAATAACAAGAACTATACAATCATACACAATCAGATGGTGTCACCTGGTGGTTCAAGATTATATTGTAATGGTGGACGAGG
>JAODUG010003700.1:0-11081 GCA_027564795.1 Aphredoderus sayanus
ATATCAATATATATATATATATATATATATATATATATATATATATAACGATGACTGTACAATCAGTTTTAAAACTAGATAGAGTAATTCTATATATACTCAAATTTCTAGATGGAAAAAATATTTTATTTGTGCAAACGGAACTATAATCTGACCAATAACCATAAATAATAATTGTAAACGCTGTACTGTACATGTTATAGAAAAATAATAATGAGGACAGAGAATCAAAAACCAATTATTTTATCTTTCTTTAGTCCAAGTGACATTATATACCTATGAATAGCATTGGGCGATTTAATCATCCACCATATAATAAGCTATTAATGAAAGGTAACTGAGTTAATTAAAAAACTCTAAAAAGGTTCCTGTCCACCCACACAGGTGTTTAGAGTTAATGTTGCTGGCAAGAACTCTTAGAAAAGTGAGAAGCGAAGATCCTTCCTGACTGACTCTTGAATCTCTGACTTTGCTACATGAACGTTTTGCTGCACCAAAGTCCTTATATGCATGTCTGGCCACTTGGTAGCCAACTGCCTCCGAGGAGTTAATTGGAAGACCGTAGAGCTTAACTGCACTTTCTATGGTCACCGGGACATAAACACAGCCTGTGTTGTGTATAGAACCTGATAAATGACAGCTTAAAACGTTTGGTGACGTTTGGTGACGTTTGGTGACGTTTGGTGACAAAAACAAGACTTGAAAAGTCTTCCCCCCCCAAAATACTTCTACTACGCATGTGCAACTGTCAGCTTACATCAGTGCAACCACACAATTGTCTAATATATGTTAAGGATTAGCCATTATAAAGCAAACGATTGGCTCTTTTCTCCCAACCGCCATATTTGCTATTCAGAATTCTCCAAGTGGCCTGTCTCCTCTATAGTGCTAATTCTTTGCGATCTTAGCGATGCATTATGCCTTCTAAGAGGTCCATTCCATTTTGTTGTACCATGTGCACCAGTCTCCCATTGGTAGTCGCCGTGTCGCATCACTCAGTATTTACATAAAATAGACCTACAAATAGATTAATACAAATAGATATTTGTTTTATGCATAAAAAAAAATAAAAAAAAGAAAAGCCCTCACAGGTTGTGACATATTTACCCCATTTAGACCCTCTATAAAACTACTTTTATGATATGGAGGACAAAGGTTGTGACATCCTCACCTTGAGAGCGCAGAAGATGCAGGAGTCCTCCATGCACTTGTGTGTTGTCAGCTGTCGAAAACTACGACGGAATATGTCAAGGTGCCACAGAACCTGAGCAAGGAACGCAGGAAGTAAACTGTTACACTTGCAGGACTCACAAAACAAGACAGGCAAATCAAATACTCGGCTCCTACAGTACATTGTACAGTATTCATGTATTACTACTAGTATTGCTTCTTTTCTGCGGCCACACCAAAAACACTGAAGTTGTAAATATGAGGAGGGTAAAAACAAACATAATGACATAAATGATAATGAAAAGGTTTGCTAGAAGAAGAAAACAAGATTTAGAATGGCTTCAACAAATATAAAAGTTTCACATTTGTTATCATAAAACAAGAAAATAAACCTTTTGTTTCAGAGGTATATGCAGGAATGAGACGTGTGTGAAGAATAATAGAAGTCTGAAGTATCCAATCCTTTGTTTTGTTGGAAAGAACAGAGAGTTTCCAGATTTGATCTATGGAACTCAAATCGACCCCCCCCTCCCCCCACCGAAGTACACTAGGAGATCACACAATCACAACCACACAGGAAACAAATGGATAATAGAATGAAAACCCCTATATTATTTATGTACCCTTAGGAACGAACAGTACTCTACAATAATCCAAATACCACCCACAGCTGGTATGAGTGAAAGGCTCCAACAAGTAAAATGAGCCAGTATCAAGACCAACCCCCCCACCAAAAAAACAAGGTCAAAGATGTGACAGTGAGTCACGTTAACACAAAACCTATTTATTTTCCCTTCTAGGTCTTTTGGTTATAAAAGCCACAGGCATACTCTTCATTAGAAATGAACTGGAACCATTAGACGTGACTACTGGTAGTTGTCACAAAAGCCTCAACCATTAGCTGTGTGTGTGTGTGTGTGTGTGTGTGTGTGTGTGTACATGCATGTTAGAGAAAGATGTGTCAATATGCGTTAACTTGGGCCTATTTAACTCTACAATACAAAAGCACTCCAAAAGGCTGGCTAAGGCTACGTTGTCATCACTACATCATAGCCCTAGTAAGTTAAGCTATAGGATAAATGAAATAAACTTCATTACTTTACGGCATATTGTTTTGGGCAGAATTTATATTTTTTCTCCAGTTACCATTAGGTCCATTGGTTAACCCTCCCGCTGTCCTATGGGTCAAAATGACCCTGTGCACTCGCCAGTAGCGGGCGCCAACCACAACACAGACATATGACATTCCGCGGTTGGCTCCCTCTGCTGGTAGTCTGTTGAAAACCTTAGGACAGCGGGAGAGTTAAACAGTTCAAGGGAACTGCTTTCAGAGGTTGCTTGTCTCTGCCCCCAGCTGTGGAAAATTACTGCGCCCAGAGTCCAGAGGCAGAGAAAAACCGTTACTGGGAAACGGTCCACGAAGCCTCCATCCCGGTCTTACTGCATTGTTATAATGCCTAAACTAATAACCCACTCACAATTTTAGTTACCAAAAACATAAAACAACAATAAAAAATAAAAAAACTAATGAAGTACAAAAGCTTTGTGTAAACACACGCACATGCACTCACACACACACACACGTCTTATTCTTCCCACATTGAGGTGGTTTTCTTATTAAATCACATCCAATCCCACTGACTTCAGATCAGTGCATGTCTGCGGGCCTGAAGGCCATTTACATGGGGTGGTCTGGACAAGGCTTCGTTCAGCTGGAAACACTCAGCCGTGACCACTGGACGGGAAAACAGGGGCTTTGAGGTGTGTGTGTGTGTGTGTGTGTGTGTGTGTAAGTGTGTGTGTGTGTGTGTGTGTGGTGGGTGGGTGTGAAATTCACAAGAATCATGTGGAATTTACACAATCTAGAATGACAGTCCACACACACACACACACACACACACACACACACACACACACACACACACACACTGTGATGAAAGACAGGGAGCAACAGTGCATGAGCGAGATGAACAAGCGATGGAGAGCAAGAGAATGAGAGAGAATACAGGAACAGTCCAAGACTGTGCGCTGAC
The DNA here is from genome assembly GCA_027564795.1 of Aphredoderus sayanus. Lineage (NCBI taxonomy): Eukaryota > Metazoa > Chordata > Actinopteri > Percopsiformes > Aphredoderidae > Aphredoderus > Aphredoderus sayanus. The sequence continues at coordinate 3,204 of JAODUG010003700.1, forward strand.
TGGCCAGTGAGTGAGAACAGCTGTGCTGTGCGACAGAGACAGATAGCGATAGAGAGAGAGAGAGAGAGAGAGAGAGAGAGAGCACTCTGGTGAAGAGTGATGGGGGGGAGGCAGCCAGAGGGTTCTTAACAGGATCCGGCAACAAGCAGTCCGTCAGCAGTCTGTCAGAGTCTCGCAGAGCCAGCCTTTACTTGGCCTAAAGTCTGGCTCACACAGCACTGGCTAAGTGTGTCAAGACCCGCCTACTTGACAGGAGAGGTATTTTGATTGACATGCACGGCGACCAATTACATAACTCAAACCGGACGTTGAGGTACATTACAAGGGTTAAAATACATAGAAAGACTGCAATTAGTAAATAAAGTACTGCACTACTGTCACACCAGACAGACTGGCAAGACTAATTCCCCCAACACCACATACAACCCTCTACTCTATCACATCTATTAAAAGATGCACAGGATCCCTTTTATGTTGTAAAATATAAATGTTTAATTTTTACTAGTAGTTCCAGTTAAACCAGTGCATCATAACACAACCTCTTAGATTAATAAACCAACCTTTTCAGGACGGCTAAAATGCAATAGTCAGCATTTTGTATTACACAAAAAGTATACAATAATATATTACAAAGCAACCAGAATACTGCAATCGTCATCACAACAATTATTCATGGTTCTGCCGTATTCTCGTGGAAGTTAAAGGTGAGCTAAGCGATTATAATCCAATAAAGTTTTTTGTAAAACTGCTGTCTCTCCTCTGCGTGCGCTGGAAAATAATCTGGTTAGGCTTTTCCTTTTAACCAATCAGCATTATTAGTGACTAGAGCAAAATCCCATGTCCTCTGGTCTCGTTGCCCTTGTAAGACTTAGGAAACCGGAGACACTTGGAATTTCCTCTCCTGCAGAGTTGGTGGAATCCAGACATGCAGGAATTTCTTCATCAGTTTATTTATGAGAAGGTTCATAACCCCCTTCCCCCAAGAGGTTACAGCGACCCGCAGGTAACAGGAGGCTGCCGCTCTGAATACCCGGACCTGTTTGGGAACTGCTGGTCTGGGAGGTTGAGTTAAAGCGTAAAGTCAGCAATTCCTCAAATTCAGCGAATATCTCCTCACGCTCCGTTAGCTGTCTGTGCTGTGTGTGTGCTGAGAAGAATCATCTGGTGTTTCTACACTGCCATGGATCTCTAAATGGGAACACAAAGTGGCGCTGACCGCACCACACAACAATATCCTAGCCTTCGCAATGTGTTTCCAACGCGCGTGGCAGAGCTTCTGACTGTACCTAAAAATGACCGGCCACATGTTCGCCTATGGAGTCTGTGCCGTACGGGCTGCTCACACTGACCTTCCCTGGAAGGCAGTTTCCTGCAGACGATGGTGATAAAGACTGGGATTGCGCTGTAACCGCAGAGAGGAAGGGTCAACATTAGAGTACAGAGACAGTGTAGCTGCAGTCGGTCAGCTCCCAGAATGCAACAGCAGCAGACTATACGGTGGTACTGGGCACAGAGGAATTCGCGGGGTGGGAAGCACACTGCTCCAATGCACATTCATTTATGTTGGGCAACTCACATAACCTCTCCTAATTGCAGACACAGATCCTCCTACACATTGGTTGGAACTGGCACAAACACACGAAATAACTACATAAAATGTTGATGAAAACTTTTACTATTAACAATATTAGCATAACTCATTGGGCAGTCGTGCAAATGCTCTAATTCGCAGTAATGCCCAAGTGCAACGAACAATATACAACAGCACCAGAATCATCAATATTTCAAAAAGCTAATAGATGTTCCTTGGTCAAGGCCACGTAACCCCCACATTAGTAAATACAACTCATTGGATAGGCGTGAAACCAAGCAAAGTTGAGATGTAAAGGTTTATTTTTAAAGATTAATAAAGTGAGATTTCCATATTTAAGCTGCTTGTTAAGACCCTGGAGGTTCCTTCTGCACCCCAGCTTGTGACCGTGAGGGCAGCCGATCAACATTGTATAAGCAGCGTTCTCCCCGAGGATGGTGCTGGTGATGGAGGAGAGGAGTGCAGAGGCCATCTGACCTTAATGTCGAGCGTCCTCCTGCTTCCAGGACGAACATTTAGCTGAGCCCTGGTTTGTAACACTGCCACTGACTGGACGCCCAGGTGAACTACAGTATAATAAATATCTTATGGAAGACCCGGCCCCAATACATTTTCTATAGATACAAACATTCATCCTGGGCCTGTCTGTGACGCTGTCCTTGACTGGACTGTGCCTTTCTATCTATCTATCTATCTATCTATATAGAGACAGCATACTGTATGTATGCAGACAAATGTGCACATGCACACACACAGTGAGTAATTACATGTTATCAGTAGGTGGATTAGTCTGGGACAAACCAGTTATTATGCAAAGCTGGTGCTTAAAGATATCCATGGCTGCTTACCCTTCATTCACCTAAGCTACATCACTGTGGCATCAGTGTTTGTGTAAAAAAAAAATAAAATAAAACAAGCTTGATGATTATGACTGATGGTTATTTAAGATACTATATTGAATAGTGATTTTCTTAATTAGGTAATATAGTTAAAAAGGTATAGTCAGTCATTCTGGAGAAATCTTGTTGATATTTGAACTCTATCAAAACAATAACACCTCTCCCTTTAATGCCATATGGTGCTCCCTCAGAAGCTCCGCCCCCACATTGTAAATGCATTGCGAAGGCAGGGATGCTTTTATGAGGTGTGTTCTGCCCCACTTTGTGTTTCGATTTAAAGATTTACAGAACGGTAAGCTAGCGGACTACGATATATTCACAGAATTTGACAAAATGTGTATTTGCTTACAATTGCTGACTGTACCTTTAATAATAATTATAATGAACACGGACTATACAACTTGGAAGTTGATGCCTTTCTCATGGGTACATCAATTTCTCATGGTCAATCAAGTTGAAACCAGCTTCTGTGACTCATGGTCTAACTGTGCTGGGAAAACACTCGCTGTTCAAACACGTAATGTGGCTGGCCATTCTCAGGACTGTGTGGGCGTGTCCAGACACCGCTTGATTGACTTCCTGAGTCTCCTGTGTCAGTTTCACTGCACCCCTTAGAATGGGAAAACTGACACCTTGGATTATACACAGAATAGCGCCGCCCAACTTCAATCAATCAATCAATCAACCAACCAATCAAAGTCTTCTGTCAGAGACGTGTGTGTGTGTGTGTGTGTGAGAGAGTGTGTGTGCGTGTGTGCTCGTGTGTGTGTATGCGTGTGTTTGTGAGAGTGTGTGTGCGAGCCTTACCTGCAGGGCACTGTTGAGGAAACAGCTGTTCTGTCCGGGCTCGTTGCTGAGGCCTTTGCTGGGTGCAATAGACGTCATGGCGCGCGGCGTAAACATTCCCTGTAGAGCTCCACTGCCCGACGCAAAATAGTTCCTTTTCCATGACATAGTAGTAGCTCCGGGTCTCTCCTCCTTCTCCTTCTCCTTCTCTTTTCCCTCCTCTCTGTTTCCCTGTCTTTTCCGTGGGATCAACACTCAACCGTCCGTCGACCTAACAAAGCTGTAAGGTCCATCTCCACTGATGGACAGAAACTGATGGACAGAAACACATAAACATGGAACGAAGAAAAACTAGAACTGTTTTATATTCCAAAACATGTATTTGTCCGATGGTGAGGGGGAGTGAGCGAGGGGGAAGGGGGGAGGGGGGGGTAGAAGTATTCCTCCTTTTGACAGCTGTCCACGAGCTTTCACAGCATTTTCCAACGTTGTTTTCGCCAAATCTCTCTGTGCTTTAACACACGCAGGTGTCAATCCTTATTGGCAACACAAACATACCAAAAGAATTTAATAAAACTAAAAAAAAAAAAAAAACCTCCGGCACAGCTTCTCTGTCAAACTCCGACCAATGGGGGCTGAGAAGCCAGGAGGTCAGAGGTCAAGCATCTGTTCCGTCTGAATGGAGGACGCTTGGCTCAGTGGCCGCCCTGCTGACGTGGGAGCCAGGCCTGCAGAGAAAGGAGCAAGGACAAAGTTTACGACCCCTCTCCTCCATTAACACCCCCTCTTCCTCCCTGAAAGCCCCCCCGCTCCTCTTCCTCGCTCCTTGAAACGCTAATCCAAGCCCCGCGCCCCTTCACTACAGTCCACAATAGCAGCTGGACACATTTACAGCCTCCTCCGCTATAGTCCCCTTGTCTCCTCGGCTTTCCCTCTTACTGACAATTGTTTCCCTTGGATTCATCCAGCCGTGGCTCTGTCATTAGCATACTGGTTATATTGCACAGGGACTTATCTGTGAGCTCATATTGCCCATAACACTGAGTCTTCTCGGGCTCAGATTGGTCCTCTCACAGCCTAATGGCAGCTTTAATGAAAGGAGATTCTTCAGTTTGAATGCCTGGGGTTCTGGGCTCTCATATAACCCAGGCAGTGACACTTTCCTAAAGATTACAGAGATTTAAATATCACTTCATCATCAAAAGTCAAACCGCAGACAGACAGACTGACTGGCCGCCTGCATTCGGCGTCCTGGCCAAGGCACAGTGGCTTCGATTTCATGCACACAAAATTAAGTTGTTTTGCCCTTATTCCACAAAGGACAATATTCACATGTTTACATGTCTACTTGAATAAATTAATATTCCACTAACATGTCCGTTTACATGCAGATGTAGATTTTCTGATTTATAAGTGCTAAAGCAACACGCTTTAAATAACTTAATTGCCCTACAGACAAAGGTCATAACTTTGCATGACGTCATAACTGCAGTAAGGTTCTAAAATATGGAAAAATCAAACGGCTGAAGCTGCTTGTGCCATTTTGCTTATTTTGCAACAAAATAGGATAGTTTTCAAAGTGTTCTGCACATATCTTACGCTAAACTGGCAAGAGACCCAATGCTGTAAAATGCAGTAAAAACCCCACTTGAGAAAGAATATGCTGTAAAAGTGCTCCTAAAACCTGATTAATATTGGCATATCCCACGTGTCTTAATCGGAAAATGGCCTAATTTGGAATATGCCGTTTACATGACACCTTCATAACATTGCCATAGTCTGAATAATAGTGGACTACTAGTGTGCTTGTATTGTAAATGTAGCCAGTGTCTTCTATAGGAGTGGTTAAGTGAAGGATGTAAATATAAAGAAAGAAGGAACAAATGTGAGAGAGAGAGAGAGAGAGAGAGAGAGAGAGAGAGAGAGAGAGAGAGAGAGAGAGAGAGAGAGAGAGAGAGAGACAGAGAGACAGAGAGACAGAGAGACAGAGAGAGATTAGCTTGATCAGACGCTGCGTGTCTGCATGGGATTAGTCTGAGCACAGGGCCTGTGACTGTCTGTTTACCTGTCTGATTATCAAGATGCCTGCATGTCTGGCTAAAGTCTGGCTAAAGCAACTAGCCATTCGGCTAACCTAAGTAGCCCAACTTCCCCTTGCAAGGACGTATCAAGCTTTGAAGCACAGCAATGTGGGCTAATTGCAAAACAGCTAGCCTTACGATTTGCTGAGCTTGTGGCGTGTGTGCATTATGTCTGCTGAGCTAGTAATGGGATAGCTGAATAGGGTAATTGGCTGAGACTAAATACTGTGGTAAATACTGTGGGTTGTAGAAAAGAATGGAAGAAAAGAGGTCATTAAGTATGTTGCTAGGAGACCGTAAAAATCTGTTAAAAAAGTTAATGCTCTATTGCTGGAAGTTCAAATATTTAAATGGTTGGGTCTTAGTGCTCTGAGAATTAACAACCCTCTAAGCTGCAATAAGAAATGTTGTGTCATTTCCAATGAAGAAGAAGAAAAAAAAAGAAGAAAAAAAGCATCCATAACTGTGTCTCCCTGTGGGCCAATGTAAATGGCAGATTAACTGTGATTTTTCTGATTTTATAGTAGGAAGCTGCACAAGATGGAACCGACTGCTACACAGGAGGGAAGGAACCAACCCAGTTAGAGCTAATTATACTGTGCTCTGTGATGTGCGAAAGAGCTGAGATGAGTTTTAAAGGAGACAACCCCATTTGATGACATTTATTTATGGGAGGAGTGGCTTCATCCAGCCTAGTAGCTCACATCAGAGCTGCTAGGAGGATAAAAAATATATAGAATTTTTAAAACCTCAGCAAAACAAAATTGGCGTTTTTATGTCTTGAGGGAAAATATTAGGGTACTTTGGTCTTAACAACACTAATGAAAAGCTACTTACAGTGAAAGCTGTGTACAGTTAAATGTACATAATGGGCAGTTAAGGGTACAGTAAATGGAGCCTTTAGTATTAGGTCAATAAACCCTGATACGATCTCTGGATGAAATTCCCATTGAATGATTTAAGCATTATTAAAGTGAAGGGCACACTCATGGATTTGTACTGCACACATAAACCATAAACGCACATCTGCTCAACCAACCTGAAGCTAACCTAACATGTCATGTTAATAAGAATGCCTAGCATCTTAGCCAACTGGCAGCCAGTATGGTCAAGCAACGCCAATGCAAAATGTCCGGCTCCTGGACAGGCACCATTAACCAAAATGTGACTGCTGGCTAGTGGGAATTTCCCATTATAGTTCCCACCAGGAACAACAAATGACTTTGCAAAATTAGGTTATGTAACAAAATGCCAATCTATGACAGTGGTAGATTTAACCGTATTTTGTTCTCCCTACAATCTTCTGCTCCCTTTATTAAGTATTTTTTTTTACTTCTGCCTCTCTTTTCATCCTCCCCAACTCCTCATCCATCCACATTCCCCTTCTCCTCTGCCCCATTTCCCCCTCTATAGCTGTGTAATCACCTCTCATACACCAGGCTGGCAGAGGGCCCACAGCACTCGATCCTTCCGCAGGGTTGGTACTTGGCAGCGCGTCGGGCACTAACATCTAGTGCCCATGGACCCGAGCCAGCAGGGGAAGGGAGAGAGGGTCTGTGGTGTTGGTTAAATGGCATATCCCATTCCCTCCAGCCAACCAGGTGACAAAACATCTGTCTGTGTTCTGGCTGGCACACTACTAAATGTGGGCCTATGTGGGTAAAATAGGCTGTTTAGGTATTAAAAAGGAGCTTCCAGTGGCGTAATAGTCTTAATGTGGCTTCACTGTGTTTATGTAATCAGACCCATTTTCTAGCTACACGTGCTAAAGGGGAATCTGATAGAGAACTGGAGGATGTAGGGTTAGAGATAATGTCAATAAACTAGCTGGGACAGACATTAGGCTTACAGTAGTTAACTATAGGAATGATGGAATCAGGAGAAATTAGATTATTATTATTATTATTATTATTATTATTATTATTATTATTATTATTATTATAATAATATAAACAAGTATTATATATTTATTACATTATTTTTTACGTTTGTTTCTCACTCACAAACAATAGATTGGTTGAAAACCACTAACCTCGAAAATGTATTTAGTGAAACATATATTCTTATGTATGGAGCTGGTTCATGTACTATACACAGCTAAGCAGTGAGGGCACCAAACATCCCCTACAGCACATGAATGTACATTCAAGTATGTTTTGTGGGCAACAGCCAGCAAACATACCTGGGTGAGCATTACCCACCTTTTGGCAACAAGTTGCTCTGACAAACTGTACTAACAACCTGCAGTTAAACAGACTGACCTCATTAGTGTTAAGAATGATGTCTCTGTTCCAGCCCTAACAACACTTGTTCAATCACAAAAAAAAAGGTATTCAAGCTACTAATACACCACCTAACTGACCCTAAGGTGGTCACATGTCACAACTACATTCTTCTCCATGGCCTATTAAATTTGATCTAGACAACGGATGAAGCCAGAACAATTCAACGTCTATTTTAGATTATCTTTGAGGAATAGGCCTACTGTATGCCGATCACATGTAATACTGTACCGATCATT
>JAODUG010003702.1:0-14101 GCA_027564795.1 Aphredoderus sayanus
CCAGTGTGGTGCTTTGTACCACTGCAGCGTGGGAAAGCTTCTGATAACAAGCTGCCTTGTGTGTGTGTCTGTGTGTGAGGTAGGGGGGGGGGATTCTTCTATCTGTCTGTCTATCAACACACACATCCATGCTTGTGTTAATGTCAAGGTTGTGTATCCTGAGGCCGCAGTATAGCAGAGCTTAACATTATTGACCAAGTGCAGTTGTGTAGGTCCAAGCTTCTTTATATCATTTTAATATTAGCACAGAATTGACATAACCATATTAACAACTGTATGCTGATGACTGTATCATCTTAAAATACATACTGAAGCAATACTAAAAAACCTGTTCTAACATCTTATGACACACCTCTGAGTCGTATAGTACAGTGTACATTAATCCAACCCTACTGTATAACACGTCATTGCCATAGGTACAAAATACTCTCCCTTCATCTAATCACATAGTTCTCGTTAAATAATTACACACAGATTATTTTTAAGGGTACATTTTGCACGCACAATACTCGTGAGTGTCAGCCACAAGTACACATGGCGGCATTCTACTAGCTTGGTAGTAGAAAACGGTGCACCTCGTTCGGATCCCCTGCTGAGATAAACGCAGGTCACGCTGGTACAATTGACAGCACAGTGAACCCGCTCCCAGCCTGCAGTACAAGGAGCTGTGCGTGATGCGTGCAAGCTTGTGCAGTCCTACCGTTAAGTTGTAGGAAGTGGAAGTTCCAACACAGCAGGGGTGTTTAGGGGTGACTTTCATATAGGTCTGTACTGACCACACCTAAAGACTTACTGTACTTGCTTTCACGCTCTCTCATATGTCTGTACTTATGGCTGTTTGGATTCAGTTATCTACCAAATATCGTGATTACACTATAAAATAAGGAACAAACAATAATTACATAGGCAGAGAATAGATATAATTGATCTTTATAGTACAGTGTACTGTATGTATAATCCACAATATATATAGTAAAAGTTCAGGGCAAGCATGTCGAACATGTATTTAGAATATTTCATTTGCCATGTTATGTACAGTATATATCACCTGATTGAATGGTGTTTGTAAATTCTTAGTTGATTTTAAAGTTGAACTTGAAATAGTTTAGAAGGTTTTCAGTACAGGTAAAGAAATACATATGTTTTCAGTAAAGGCATGATATCCTTGGTTTTTGTAAGCAGTCCTCAAAGGGTCGAGCAGGACAATCTACCATTTAATGTATTAGTGCTCATTTGAAACTGCAGCCCATGTACAGTAAAAGGTTTGGGATCTGCGCTGAGATTTTGCTACTTGAGTTTTTGTCAATTTTATCCTCTGAAATCGACCCAGACCATGACTGAGCAGTTCTTTTGTGCATGTGATATTAGAGTAGTGGTTTGAACAACAAGTGGTCTGGGATCTCATCACTGCTAAAGTAGTCCCAAAAGAGAGCTGTTATCTTATGGGACTATTTACAGGAACACAAAGAGGGCTTGTTCACCCTTTGGTTCACTTAAAAAGTGAGTTCAGTTTGCTAAGAAATAGCTACAGTATACAGTACATAACAACAGCATTTCTCATGCTGAAGTAATTTAGGCATATTAGTTTAAATTAAAACCGTCTTTTGGGTCTAAACCATATTCAGTGGTTCTTGTTGACTTCCCCAAACAAATTGTTTCTCAATCATTAATCATAATCCTAATTGCATTTGTGTTCTTGTCTACATTATATTACAAATTGCAAATGAAAACAACACATCACCTAGGAGATGATAATGCACTTGCTAGACAATGGGAGGCAATTTAGATTCTCCCTTATTATATTTGAATGAAAACCATAAACAAACTCAGTAGTCTAACATGTACATAATGTAATAATGCAGTTTTATTGACTTTGCTTTGCATGTCTTTCTGGTTTGGTCAGCATCCCAATCTCTGTATTTTGAAACAGAAAAGTAGAAATATGTGCCAGTGCTGTAGTGGAAGGGGTACTGTAGAGAAGACATGAGCGGATTAGTGCGGTCGTGTGTGTGAGTTGGGGGGAGGGAGGGGGTATTCTGTACATGTGTGCTAGCCACTTAACACCCAGGTGTGGGATGGCATTCGTTGAGATTCAAACCAGACTACATTATACTACCCCTGAATATGACGAGCATACTGTAGATATGAACATTCTACCAGACATGTACCTGTTTCACTAAAATGTAATGATACAAACAAGCTTTGTCCATCACTGCAAACAGTGTTTTCTATAGCATCCATTACATCACGTCTTTTACGGATGTAATCACATAAACTCTTAATGTGATTAGATAGAGGCAGCATACCAGCTACAGTACTAATGTCAGTATTGGCTGTAATGGGAGGTAATGATGTTGGATGTGATGCTGCCAGGCAGAAGGACATGAATCAAAGGATTAATGGACTCATTCAAGCTGTTATCCATTAGGAGTAGTTAACTGGGGTGACTCGGCAGATAAAGCAGAGCAGACACAACAAGAAAAACACCTCTGTCCAAATTTGAACTAATGTATGTCATCTTAGAGCTTAAAATTGCCCTTTAAAGAATACAGAAAACAGATGCTTTGCATGCCTCTCTCTCTCCCTCTCTCAATTCTGCTGTGATGCAACAGTAGTGGGAGTTTTAAGTGTGTGTGTACAGGGTATGTGTGTGTGTGTGTGTGTGTGTGTGTGTGTTTTAATGTGGCAAACCTGAGATGAATTTCAACAAATGAATATGCTTTCATTGGATTAACATGCTCTGAATTGCCACATGGGTTTTCATATTTATTTCTCACTATTCCATAAATACATGAATTGGTGAGATGTACAGTATTAGCCCAGCATCTTTTCTCTCCTTTCTTTCTTAAAATTGGCTAAAGCACCTTGCATGACTGTGTCAAAGTGTATGGCGTGTACAAATGACGTGCTCATCTAAACTTGTTTTAAAAGACATTTGTTGCCAATGCACATTTTCTGTAGTGCACACATAAAAAAATAAAATAATTTAAACCAAAGGGAAACGTATGAGGGTTGTTTTCTAGGCTTGTTTCGCTCTCTTCTGTAAGATGTGAGAGCTATTGATCCATGAGAGATTAGTGTAGTCTCAAGCCCCCCGCTTCTCTGTGCTGCTTCCCTTTCACCCTAGTTTCTGACACAGGCTGCCTTGCCACAATAATATTAAACCTCGGGTTGCCAACACTGGCTAGCTAATTGAATAGTGAGATTAAGGCTACTATTACAGAGCATTAACATGCTACACAATAGAATTAAAATGGTTTGATTGTACATAACAGATTTCTTAATGGGTCATTTGGTGTAGACAATGTTTACATTTCAGCAGGCTACTGGATGGAAGTTTTATACATTTTTTCTATACGGTTTAGGAAAAAGAAGGAAAGGTCAATCAAACGGATAAATTGGATGAGAACAACCCAATTCTGACTGTTCCAACATTACCAGTAACATCAACAACCATTAATACTAATCATTTTATGTTTTAACCCTCCCGCTGTCCTAAGGCATTTCAGCAGACTACCAGCAGAGGGAGCCAAGCGCAGAATGTCATATGTCCATGTTGTAGTTGCACCGGGTCATTTTGACCCATAGGACAGCGGGAGAGATGGGATTTGTAGTTCATAGTTACCTTCTCAGTTGAAATACAGTATACTTAACATGTAGTGTATGTAGCATCTATAAACTATACTGTAAATATACAGTATATTGTTTTGTAGTGGTTGAGTTTGCTCCAAAACATGTTACATTGTTGATTATTATAAGTTTAAAAAAAGTAAACTCAGTATTGATATATTATTTCGAAAAGTTTTTTGTTTTAAATTAATTTCCTTTTGTGCACAGATTATTGTCATATGAATATGTTGATATTGCTAAATCATTGCAAACAATAATTATTGGTTAGTTCTTAATGTACAGTTGTCTCTCAAATAATTAATATAAATAGCATTATACCTCAAACTTTTGCCAATTCATGCCATCTTGAACAGCATGGATTTCACATTGATTAATTTGACTGCGTGTTTTTTGAATGTGTGCTTGTTTACGCGTCTGTGCAGTGTGTGTGTGTGTGTGTGTGTGTGTGTGTGTGTGAGTGTGTGTGTGTGCGTGTGCACATGCGCACATTTGTGACTAATTTGGGGCTCATTCAGTTAAGCACAGGCATCTGGACACAGAGATTTTAATTTGTTTTAATTTCCTTAGCTGCCATTTACTCTGTATTAGCCTTTCGATAACAGCACTTAGAAAATGGAATTAAAAACCAGTGTTTTTATAGCAGTAGTGATTCTGCATACAGATAATGAGCCAAATGCTTCATTTATTAACCAGCGTCTTATGAGAGAGGCAGTTGTATTCTGGGTCAACTTGAAAGTACATTGATAGGAATCCCAGTTGAAATAATATTTTATGTGAGACCTGGTAATGTGCAGACCTGGCGTCAGACCAAGCTCAGCAGGGGGGCATTCATTTCAAATGGGTGGGCACATTATTTAGGCTATATTGATTTGGAGTGCACATGATAGCCTACGCATAGCCTAGCTGTTATGTTAAATACATGTGTTAAATACAACAGATAAAATTAGCATAGGCTATAGCCTAGATAGCCTATATAGCTCTAGGCCTACATCCTTATTACAAATACGTATCTATTGCGTCTCACATGTATGGAGAAAATAAAGGACATTTCGGTGTTGTGGTTGGCTATACCCAGTGGGGGCTATACCATAATCGTTTTCCATAGCCTATTAAATTAATGTTCCATATCTTCTCATTCAGTTATCCAAATAAATATGATGTTCTAAACTGAAACAGTGGTTACTTTTTTAACAGGTGTTTGACAAGGGTTTATGAGATGGCCTAGAAAAATGTGTTAATGTCTGATGGCTTGGCAGGCTATACTGTATGCTTTAACACTCCTGTCACCCTATGGTTAGGCTTAGGTTAGAGAAAAGGTCTTTTGCGGGTCATTTTTGCGGGTTAATCCTCCCATTGCCCATGGGTCAAAATGGTTAGGTTAAAATATAGATTAATAATGAATAATTATTTTAGTATTATTTAGTGTTAACCCTCCTGTTCTGTCCTAGAGTTCTGGCTACCAATAGGCTACACCTTTGTCTAAACTCATCTACTGTACACATGGTAGTAGCCTACTGTCTGTAGTCTATAATAAACAGTCAAATAGACAATAGGCTATTTTGTTGTTGATAGAGGAATTGCTACGGCCTAATAAGGTATCTTATGCAGCCACAGATCCAGATTCAGTTTGACTGTGACATTCCAAGGTTCGGTTTAAGAGGAGCATCTGGGGTTTCAAACCATTTTATAAAGTCCATATTGAGGAAGAAAAAAGCTACGGTGACGGTTGGCAATGCGCCAGTGTTCTGCCGAGTTGTACCTCCTTGACATTATGCATGTACATTATGTAGTCAACAGTCTATAGTAAAGAGACTAAAAAACACATTCTCCCATATTCTTAGTGTAGCCTATATGGAATGAATTGTGATGTAACATAAAATGAGTATGCACAGGGGCAAGCAGAGCCCACAGTTATGGTCTTACAGTATATAAAAAGAATGTATCTGTCCTGTTGATCAACAAAAGTATAACTTGGTCTATCTTGTCTTATCCACTGTCCACACAATCCCACCACAACTACTCACATTGCTTGGATCGTATACTGTAGTTTATTGGCAATTCCTGTGATTCACAGATGATGAATGTTAATAACTTGAATTCTATCTAGGATTGGAAATTGAATTTAAACCTGACATTTTCTATAATAATGGGTTGGATATTATGAATATGGTATATTTAACAACCAAATATTTTGTGGGGATTTTATGAATATTTGTGTCAAATGTAAGCATTATTGTTTTTATAGTAATTCAACATGCCATTTTGCAGTAAGGACAATTGGCTCTATTTTACATCCGTAGATTTTAGAGAATACTTTGCATAATAATTAATAATAATTCCACACACACAAACAAACTTCTAGGTTATAGGTTTACTCTGGTTATAGGCTTATTCTTTTGATTACACCCTGGGCTTGATAAACATACAGCATCAGATGTTGTGATACCCTAATACCGCAAATAAAGGACCATTTGATATTTGGTTTAATATTACTTACTAATGTTTAAGCAGTCAAATGGTATCCAACCTTTTTGACAGATTTGACCTCATTACTTATATTCCTCTAGCTGAAGATTCATCAGGTTAATTAGCTTATTTTCTTTGTATTTCTGCCAGTTTTGACATTTTGACTTGTCTCCACTCCCACCTGTGACTCACCTGTGGTGTTGTCACCACCTCCACCAGGTGTTTTCAATTTCCCAATTGTCTTGTGTATATCTCTCTGGTTCTCTGGTTCACTCGTTTTTATTACACCGGTATTGCAGATTAGGCAATTATAGGCTAGTAAAAAGGACAATGGCTTTTTGCAGCTCGATCAGTTGGGTTTGGTTTTGTTTTAAGGTAGATCAGCTGTTCGGATGCCGTTTCCATCCCGCATCTCGAAATGATAGATTAATATAAAAAGGCACGGAATATTTCGTTACGCTTCTGTTTTATCTTGCTATGATTTCTGGGGCTTGGGCATGCCATGCGTTATGCTTCCAATCATCAACATTTATTTAATATGCAATAGGCTACATAAAGCTGGCATATTTTAGGATAAACCTATAACAAGTAAGACAAGAATGTTTTTAATTTCAGTGTCAGATTAAAGCTGTTGCTTATAAATTAAAAAGAACATTTCCTTAAAGTTGTCCAGTTGATGTGCATGTCCTATCATCGAGGAATCGTCATGTTTTGTTTCTTTCTATATCACTCAAGTGAGCTCAATTCATTGTGATTCTTTTTAGCCAGAATCGTGCCTGACTCTCTCTACAGCCCAAGATGACTGTAGTCTAAATCAGTTCAAATAAGGGAAGAACAACATGACATAGTAGGTCCCCCTACCACCACGTTCACTTTCATGTGCAGTTGTGTTTCATACAAAGACATTGAGCTGGGTTTCTGTGGGAACTGTACACAATCAAGGAGTATCCGTTTAACAGCTGTACAGTATATGAAGCAGACATACTGTACTGTGGAAAGAGGTCGCCAGCAGCAGAGATGCTTGCTGATAAGAAAAGTTCAGCTCCTTTGCACCCATATTAACTTCTGTTCTGTTCAAATCAATATCCGGCCTCCCTTGATTAGCGCAGCCTTGTCAACAAGCAATCTGTCGTCTTTCCTGTCCACTGATTGTGACTAACTGAGAATTGATTAACTGCCCCCATATACATATAATGCGGGTCACACGCAAACACACACACACACACGACGGACACACCTACCTCACACCTCGACACAGGCATTGAGAAACGATAGTTTACATGCCACACAGTGATGTGTAGCCTTAACTAGAATCATTGAGGTCCCCTCACGAAATTGTCTGTGACCACTCAGCCTATCAATAGCCTTGTGAGACACCAGGAAATTGCATTATCTACTGAGAGAGCAGCTTTTTCTTTGGGGAGAAACGGTGTAGCGGAGCATTATCAGTACACACATTTAAAAGCCCACAACTTTTGTCATGTTTGTAACCTCGTGAAATCTTTGCTTGAAACTAAAGGAAAACACAACTAAATGTACCAAGCCTTTTTTCATATCCATTAAAGCAAATGTACACTCTAGTCTTGTGTTTCTGAATGCTGAAAACACTAGCATTTGATGTTTTCAGAGGTGATTCAACCCGGCGAAGCAGAAACGTGCAGGGAAAATGTGACTCCAGGGGACTCGATCTACAGTAAAAAGCGATTGTGTCAACCTTCACTATTTGTACCACATCGTCCAACCCATACTTACCTAATAAAGATGGGGAATGCAACAATTTTGTCTGTAGTGGCTTAAAAAGCACTAAACATGTCCTTACAATGCTCAATATATATATATATATATATATATAGTGTATATACAGTAGATATAATGCTTGTATGCGCATGTGACATAATGCAGCAATGCCACACTAAGCCTTTGTTTCCGTCCTCTAGAGGGGGCAGCTTAGTGTAAACAAAGAGAGAAGGAGGGAATAGAGGAAAAGAATGGATGGGTAGGGAGAAGGAGAGAGGATTATCAGCCTCTCCCTGTGAAAGCGGGAGAGATCAGCAAGTCATTTGCGGAACATAATTCATTTAAGATGTATTGTACACCAAAAATTAATGGACTTAAACACAGCAGCTGCTGACAGATTATGACTCTCTCCAATCAGCCACAGGAGCCAATCAAGGCGGGAGTAGCAGTGAGTCGCTAAGTTACTGCTTCATGTTTATCCTATCTCGTCCTTTTATCGATGCCCTCAGAACCTCACGTGCACATTTTAAGGAATAGTTTATACAGTAATGACACGTACTGTAACCACTATAGACATGGGATGGATTGCTCCAAAGTAAAGCTTTATTTTGTCTTGTTGCCAATGGCAACTTGCCACCACATAAATGTTACTATTTACCACTCATTTATTCAGACAGGATGGGATTTCATAGCTAAATATGAATATTTCTGACTGTCCTTCCTCTTCTTTTTTCTCTTTCATTTCCTCTGCCTGATGACCTGTCTTTTGGCCCTGTTACCACCACAGGTAAGAACATGACTTCTTGTACATCCTATATCCTGATTGTAGCCTGCTGTCATTAATTATCAGCCACTTATCTTCTTGTCTTCTGACAGGCAGGTCCAAAACAATCCTAAATTCATTGCAACATGCTACAGTACATTCGGGGTAAATGTTCAACCACACACTTTGTCAGTGGTCTTCATTTTATTTTCTATCGGGACTAATCACTACCAACCTTTCTTTAAATAATTGACTAATTTCTTGTTTACAATGGAAAGGGGGTACTTTTCTTTCAAGTGTTATGAGACAAACAACCTCACAGCAGTGTAGTGCCAGGCACTTGAAAATAAAAACGATATGTTTTAAGTGAACGGTACAGTGATTCAAACAGAGTTTGAAGACTAGTGGTGGCCCGAGCATCTGTTAAGTGCTTACCGGCTGAAAACGTGGCACTCTGTGGACACAGGGCCTTAGTTAGGAGTAAGAGGTTAATGGAAAGCTTCCAGGGGTCAGGCCAATGAAGGCGGCTGCAGTAAATATCTATAATGGCCGATAATAAACAGAGAACATAGAAGGTCTGGGCCATTGTCAGCAGAAAACCCAACCCTCCATCATTATAACGGTCATCCTCGGTGGACAATGTACCTCACCAGTGCTCCACACCCAAGGCAAATAGAGCTACACCCATTTGTCTTGTACTACACAATGCTTGGCGAAATACACCTTGTAGCCTCTCCTGTAAAATTAATGTTATGGTATATTATTGGACCGGAGTGTCTGGTCTAACTGGTAGTGCCATTTAAACTTTTCATAGACCAACAACAACAAAACAATCATTCATATTGTATACTGTATAACTGTTAAAGCTTTATGAAAAGGGTGGGATGGGTTTCATTGGAGGACAGCACAACACTTTATGCTAGATGGACAGTACGCAGCCTTTTATGATAATTGAAATGCCCGGGTGCTTATGTTTGAGCTGCGTTCTGATTCTACTTTAGCGGGTTTATATTGTCCTATTCTGCAGATAGCATATTGGTTGTATGGATCATAGTTAGCACACAGTAGATAGTGTTTAATTCGGCATCTAACCATCGGCTGCAGGCCCAGGTCCCTCATTACCCATCAG
Source organism: Aphredoderus sayanus (assembly GCA_027564795.1). Taxonomy (NCBI): domain Eukaryota; kingdom Metazoa; phylum Chordata; class Actinopteri; order Percopsiformes; family Aphredoderidae; genus Aphredoderus; species Aphredoderus sayanus. The sequence continues at coordinate 9,726 of JAODUG010003702.1, forward strand.
CCCATTTGCCAGCTGCCTCATCATTACCCATCTCCCCTGGCGGCCCCTGTCACTCAAGCTGCCTCGGAAGAAGCTAGAAAGTCAATTAATGTGTTTTGTGTGCATGAATGCCATTCTGCTTGCCTCTGTGCCTTTAGGTGTGTATGTTTGCATTGCGTGTGCGTGTGTGTGTTTACTCTGTTTGGAGGAAAGTATAATGAGCAGAGGATACACACACTATTGTATACAGTAGGTGTACAATATGTATAGCTGAATGCTTGGCCTGTGGTCTTCAACTTCAGAAGATACATATTTTAGTTTCAGTTTGTGATAGATTCTACCTTCGGTAGGAGATCATATTAATAGACCTATGAGGTTGCATGAAAGAAAAAGCACTTACATTACACAGACTGACAGCCGTCTTTTGAGAAGAATGATTTTAAGAGTAGATCTAATTTTAAGAGTAGTCCCTCATGCATTTGACATTTGCTTATGTGGGTTGAGAGTCTGGCCAGGGAGGAGGCAGGTAGAAACCTTTATTCTTCCCAGAATCCATTGTGGCGTGAGACACAGCCCCCGTGCATGGTTAAGTCAAAGTCATTTCACAATCCCATGTTTTTGCCAACTGGTGGTATTTGTAAATAGCCTGTGTGCCAGTTTTAGGCTCCGTGGGAGGTGAAACCATGGAGGTGTAATCTAGATTTACATACTGAGGTCTGATGTGTCTGCTTTGGCCTGTGCGCATGTGCGTGTGTGTGTGTGTGTGTGTGTAGGTGTGTGTGTGAGAGAGTGTGTGTGTGTGTGTGTGTGTAGGTGTGTGTGTGAGAGAGAGTGTGTGTGTGTGTGTGTGTGTGAGGGGGCTGTGTGCAGTGTTTACGTCTTCTGAAAATGTCAAATGCGAGCAGACGTAATGACAAGTGAATGAACAGATGATATGAAATGTAGGGGGTGAATAAAGGAAGTGTGTGTGTGTGGTGGCAGGGAGAGAGAGAGAGAGAGAGAGAGAGAGAGAGAGAGAGAGAGAGAGAGAGAGAGAGAGAGAGACGGACAGAAAGTTTTCTCAGTGCCAGATGGAGGAGCAGTTGGCACGACTCTCATTACTGTGGGAATGGATTTTCCTCTATTGGCCCGAAAGGCAAGCACACGTGCACGCACGCCACCGCGCCCACACACACACACACACACACACACACAGAGGTGCCTCCTGTCACTCTGTGCCACCTGCCCGGCACCTGGTCATCAAAGCAACACCACAGAAGCTTTTCATCTGTGGTGTGGAGGGAGAGAATGGGGAGGGCGGAGTGGCATGTTAAGGCCATATACGCTGCACCAGTGCCTGGGTCCTTTTACCGGAGTCCTTCCCCTCTTACTGTTCCCTGGCCATTCTCTGCCTGTCCGTCCCTGTGTACCGCCATTGTGTGAAGCGCCCGTCCGTCTGTGTCCCGCCCGCCGGCGCCTCCGCTGGGACACAGACGGGCGGAGTGTCCTTGCTCTTTGATCCGCGGCGTGCAGCATAAGGCCAGCCGCTGACCAACACATGTCAGACAAAACTGTTGAACAGCGCCCGAGACAGAGTTGTTGTGGCCGCTGGATGTAAGCCAGGGGAGTGTGAGTGGGCGGGGGGGACGTACGTGGGATCATGTGTACGCACACACACACGCGCGTGCGGAGTTCACTATTTACGCGTTATGGTTTCCAAACGTCTGCACCTGTCATGCAAATTGTTTTTGTTAATGTTGGTAGAATTAGGCCACTATTATAGATAGTTCAGTTTATTCATCAATTGATTAAGGCAATTACCAATTAATTAGGCTACACCCTGAGCATGAAAGACTTTTGATTAACATTACATTGTTAAACCTTTCACTCTAACACATAGCAGTGCACTGTGCTGTCGTTCATTCATCTTTTTTAGATTTCTTTATGCTGAATTACAATGTCGACTTACTGTACATCGTATTGGACGCCATAAGAATGACAAAGAGTTCCCTAAGTCAGCTTTGGCGCAGGACACGCTCTTCTGTGCAGTTTGTCTTTGCAAATCGTCGCTGAATACACAGCACACAGCAGAGCTTAATGAGAGAGGCCATGTCTGTGAGGGAATATGTGCGCTGGGCATCTGTTGAACTTGGCAATGTAACGCGTGCAGTTTCTTTAACATTATGTGACTCTGCACTATAATAATAGCCTGTTAATAGAAGTTTTCAATAGTCTAAGGACCTCCAGTTACGTTCAAGCGTAGTGTCATTCTGAAAAGGTGATTTAGATACTGACTTTCAGTAAATGTTAATAAATAAGTGTGCAGGCAACTATAGCACATAGGGGTGTTGGTGTGTGAAACTAATGTCTGCCATTTGTGCTATGAGTAAAAAACTGTTGCTCTTATTTGACCGTACCCAGATTAAGGTCACTTCTCTTCTCTTCTCTTCTTTTGAGGGATTGAAGTGTTTGCTGGCACAAATGCATCTGAGAATAGCCTGCCCAGGCAACTGAAACCTTATGCTATAGTGAAGGGAGATGATGAGATTTATAAGTCGATCAATATTCAATTAATTTCACTTCAACTTTATTCCAGACTCAACAGGTCCATACCAGTAAATATGATTGGAAAATGAGGCAAACCTCAGAAACAAACTTTCTGTAATTTCCCTTTTATAGCAATTGCTTTGAATCAAGTCACTAATGTAGTATGATGAGAGGCTAATGTGAAATACAATGAAAGCAAATCCACTGTATGTAGCATGTCCTTTGTAGGACACTTTTGCTTTCAACCATATGCTTCCTGTGAGATTTGACAAAATTATTGTAATTATATAGTCATATGAGGCTTTATACCGAAGTACTGTAGCAAAGACAAAAGTGAATTACATTTAAAATAGGCCCTTTTCTTGTGTTGTAATCTAAGGCCATGTGTCTAAAGATATATGTGTCCTAATGGCATCCCCAGAGCTATTTGTAATGCTATAGGCTTGAAATGTAATAGTGGCTATGAGATATAATCCCAGGGCTGCTGCTAAATTAGGTGGAGGGTGAAAGAAAATCATTTTGCCCACTCTAATGCCTTTGGATATAATAGCCTATTAGATTCCTGCTTTATAGCATGGATACCACAGTACTTACAACCAACTGCAGCTACTGGCTTATTCAGGCTTGGAAACCTTATGAGAACAATGACCTTGTGTTCTATTCAGATGGTTAGTCTCTCTCTCTCTCTCTCTCTCTCTCTCTCTCTCTCTCTCTCTCTCTCTAGCTCTCTCTAACGCTCTCTGTTTCTCTCTCTCTCTCAGGACTCACATGTCTTGTTTTGTTTTTTTCTTTTTGTTTAATTCCCACTCTTGTGTTTAGTCATATTATCTGTCTCTCTGATTCTTCCTGTCTTTCTGGCATATTCCACTGGGCTCAGCGCAGGCATCCTAAATATAATTACAGTCCACAGCTGAATGGAGAGGAGGCATCCACAGGGACCCCTGAAAACAGGAAATGGTCAGGAGGGTTGGACCAAGGAGGGAACAGCAAATCCCTAATTCAATTGGCTAAACCTTGGCAACAAGCCCCCGGCGACTCTTACTGTGGATTCAGTGGACTCAAACAATGTGGCTCAAACCACAGGAGAATGTTCCATCCGCACCGGAATATACAACACAACCTGCTCTGCATCTCATTTCCCCTTTTTTTCAGGCATTGCTGTTTCTCCCTATATTAGCCTGGAATATTCTGCTAATATGACTTTCATAAATATAGCTCTGTATGTCAATGTACACTGTTATATATAGAAACGGATGTACTAGTATGGCACTTATCTCAAATACCCTGTATTGGGTCTGGGGGTCCTCGCATAGGTTAAATGTGCATGTGGCAGCCATGTAAATGATAAATTATTAATTTTAATTAAATTATAAAACCCTGGAATCATTAAGGTCAAAACATTTTACACATTCAAACATAGGCTATCACGCCACACTTTTGTGTTTTGGGAAGTTTTTTTGGAATCATAATGTACATGTCAACTAGCCTAGGTTATTGAAGTTGACTTAAACAAGAATATAATATACATTAGCCTACATTTTGGCCATAACCGATTCAATCAGTGATCAAATATATTAGAAAATGAGACCTTTGCTCTAAAAGAAAAGTCTTGGGCTCCAGAGTTGAAACCTAGTCTAGGCTACCCACAAGCCATGACAGTTGAATTCACAAATGTCACTTGGATGTGGTAGCATACATGTGTATGCTACCACATACTGTATAGCAGCAGTGTCCACCCCCAGCCCCTTGAGTGTGAGGCAGTCGGCAAAGGTTGCCGGTAGACCTATAAAGTTATATGGGTGGGTGCACAATGGGTGCCATCGGTCAGTGCGATGTGACGAGATTCTCATGTGTCCCGGAGAACATTAACA
>JAODUG010003703.1:0-11079 GCA_027564795.1 Aphredoderus sayanus
TCGGGCCCCAGTATTATGGAACTCCCTACCAGCTGATGTTAAAGGTGCTAATACTGTTACTACCTTTAAAATCAAACGTAAAACCTATGTATATAGGAAGGCATTTCCCTAGCATTATTTATGTTCACCCACGCTTAAGGGCCTATATGGGTATCCATTGGGCCGCTTTGAGTTGTCTTGTGTGTTTTTTGTGTTTCTGGCCTCTCTTTTTCTCTTTCTCCTGAGTGTGGTGAATTGGGGATGAGGCCATAATCGTAAACATTGGCTGGCTATCCTCTGTCCGGGGAGGACCTTCATTGGGAGGAGGAGCTGCCATGATGTCATTCGGACTGCGGGTGAGGGTTGGTGCTTCTCCTGTGGGCATGTCTTCAGTGTTGGAGTGGAGTGCTATTTGCGGACTCTACAGAGGTGATTGGATGGCAGTGGCTGGGTGGAGTAGAGTGGTGTGTGGATTCCATGGATGGAGAGCAGACCTAGCTTCGGCTATGGCAAACCGGCGGACCTGGATTGAACTTTTAAACTGTATTTACTATATACAGCTTTACCACTCTTTTGTATCGACAGTCCTCAGTCCATAGCCATAGCTTTGCAACTTTCCAACCATCAGCACACTACGTGGAAGAGGAGGTGGGCTCATTTGAATTCAAGCAACAATCACTGAAGGCGACAGATTTTATAGGGCAGGTTTAAAATGGCCCTAACACAGCGCTATTCCACATAATATAAATGGTATTTTCACCTATAATAAGCTCAAATTGCTAAATACAATAGTTCAGTGGTCCCATCCTAATATTTTGTTATCTTGTATTTGAGAGTTGGTGGCGTCTAAACAAAACGAATCAAAGCAACTTTTCAGACTTTCTGCAAGCGTTCAATATACAGTGGCATTGTGCTTACGTGTAATTCCTCTTCTGGAGGTGCCATTTCATTGGTGGTGAGACCTCAGTGGCATAGACCTCTTTGAAATGGCATCCCATCACCTCTGTGATCCCTCCGTCTCCAGCTCCTAAGTCCAGCAGTCTCTCTGCCCGCCACTCTGGAGCGATGCCCAGCAGCTGTCTGAACTGCTCTGCAGAGAACACAAACATGGAGCCCCGGCCCAGCAGCCTGCAGCAGCACGGAGAGCAAGTCAGACCTGAGGCTTCTCCTCCTCTTGCCAAACAAGAGGAGGAGTACATGTGTTGGAACAATAAATCTGCACTGGTACTGTAGACACTGTGGCTTCAATGCAGCTTAATGCATACAGAGAGAGCCATCGCCTCCAGCCAAGCTGCCTTCCACAGGCAGCAACGCAGGCTGGAGTAGTAATTCTAGACAGAATCAAACTGGATGCAGGCTTTACTCACCCGTTAATGGAGGTGCGTGAGACCAATGGACTGAGGACTGTCGATACAAAAGAGTGGTAAAGCTGAGTAAACAGCCAGCCGGATTTCTCAACACTCCGCCTCAAAAAAGCTTGGGTCTCCGAGTCTAGATGGCTTTGGACAAACAATGGGCGCAATGTCTCTCCTAGGAGGTCTGGAGAGCACCTGTACCACTAAATACACAAGTAGATATTAAATGGGTTATATAATTATGCCAGAAACCACAAGTGTATTAAATAAATATTTTTCATCCTCACAGGCATCTCCATCAGGTTATATCAAATGAAAACTCGTTAAGAATGTTGTTTTTACAGCATGATACATTGTTCATGCAATTTATTTGCACCATAATTGCACTCAGCCATCATGAATGGTCCCTCTAAACTTACCTGAGCACAGTATCTAATGTCAGACAGCAAAGTGAATCTCTTACATAGGAGCTAGTGGTAATCCATACCTCTTGTGTGTCCACTGCGGCCGCCTCGCTCTCAGTCACCATGTTGGTAAAGAGAGAACGGGCCAGAGGGTTGCGCACATATTTCCCCGTCCACATTCTTCTTACTGACAGCAGAAAAGCGATGTAACCAACCACCCACGCAATAAAAAGCAACGTCCTCAGCTGTAGATGACACATATGGACGACAATTCAGTTAGGCGAATGGTGTGTGCGAAGAGGTGACAGTGGTTTGCACCGGTGCAACTAAAAGACTGGCCAGGTGAGAGACAGGCAGAGCTCTAAGGTGTTATGGGACGGACGGGATCCAGTTGTTAACGGACACGTGAGCGGGACCTACATGTCTCCACGTCCAAATGCAGTATGCAAACAAACCTGAGGGTGTGGCGGCTTTTTGTGAGCCCCCCGTTGATGTGTGTATTCCACATGTTAACCCGCTGAGCTAAGTGTCTATTCTAAGATTCTAACCATTTTGTAAAGAAAACATCAGCAGCAAGATTATTCCATTATTTGTATTTCCGTGTGTATACGGTACTTCCGGTGTTACAGTAAAATATGTCCCGGTGACTCACTGTTTAATGGTCATTCTTACCTCCTGGGAATTTAGTCGTAACAGTATCTCGTTCTATTATTGCTTAATTGTTTGTAGAAAGGGTGCAGACATTGTTGAGGCTGAAACATGCAAGATGTTCCTGGGAGGAAAGGTAACATATGGTCTTGTTTCCACTGTGTAAGGCGTTCTCGTAACGTGAGAGCCGCCGTGGCGTCCTTCCATAAAGTCCAGACAGTTTTCAAGGTGGCGAATGAATGCACTCGTGTTTTTGTTGGAAATGCTTTCCGAACAGAGAGAGAAAGACAGGGGACGCAAATACACTACATGTCACTGTCGTTACTGGACGATCGCGTTACGCACGTTTAAACCAAATCCGCATTGCATTTAGTGCAGGGCCTGTCGTGTGCCATTGACGATCTGTCCTAACGCGCCTCCCTCACCATCCTACAGAGGTGGGCCTGTATAGTTCTATGGATGGGCCATTTACGTTTACACGGGATTTAGGCGTACCCTCTGTGTTTACTCGAACCACGCACTTAACACACACATCATTAAGACAACTATTAAGGCGGGATTACATTAACGAAGCCAGATGCTTCATCAAATATAGGCCCAACATTGCGCAAATGCATACAAAACCAGGTTGAAAAAAATAACCCCCACCACATCAACGTTTCTAAATGGCAAAACAGCCTTTTCACCTCTCTCTCCTGTGCTCGTCATGTTAAAAAAATACTTTTTTTCAGAGCCTTCCATCTTCCCTTGTCTGCAACTGTTGGTTCCCCCACTCCGGCTGGTGTCCGCAGCAATCTGGCACACTGTCCGGCATCAAGTGGTGTCCAACTATGGCCTGCTGGACGATTTTGTCACAACGGTCACTACTATAGTCCCCGAGCTTCTAAATCTCAGACAGAGGTCCTTGCTGAGTGTTAGCCTTCGAGCACAGGTAGGTTACCATATGAACACGTTTACACAAAGGGATGGGTGGATATGTATCGTTATTGATCCCATCATCCCGCATGGAATTTCAAAGTAATACATGCATATTTTGTTTCCTCTGTTTCAGCTGATACTTGAGCTGTGTCGCCCAAATGCAACTGTAAACCTTAAGACCATTCAGCCACATCTGGACAGAATGCAAATGTTAATTACATTATTGAAGAGAGAGGTGGATTTCTCATCTATCAAAACTTTTAAAAGTACTATGATATCATGGCAACCAGGAATAGCCTAATTGAACATTATTGTAATGTTATCCTAGACAGGAGGTACTGGGGATGACTATTCTGGATCAAACATCCTGGCCTGTTTTCAAGCCCTAATTAAAAATGAAGAGGACAGGCATATCTTTTTTCAAGTCAGTGTTTCTAAGATTGCCATCTATTTGTAGTTCATTCTAAAAAAAATGTTCATAATTTAACCCAACTTGATGCTAATCTATTATTTAATTTCTAGGATATTTTTCCAGTGAAATTTGGGCCCAAGTACAATGAAGCCTTGCAGACACTCATGCTGAATTTTCTACTGGAGCTTGATAAGTTACTTGCAGTTCCAAATCTTGAACAGGTAGCCTGCAATAAGAGCACATTAAATGTACTACTACTACTATTACTACTACTAATAATAATAATAATGAATGTGTTTCTTTTTCTGCTATTGCCCAGGTGGAATGTATGCTCAGTGGGGATCCCTCTGTTTTGCCACAATGTGTGGAATATTTGTCCAACCCCCACCGTCTTAAATCTGTCCTTCAGTATCAAAGACACCAACTCTGTGACAATGGTAATGCTTTTTTATACATAAAACAGTTAAAGCTGCAGTATTGAATATTCCAGTATTGTATTTATGTGACACCTAATTAGGGGCCAAGTACCCCTAATCAACTTTTTCCACTATTATTTCTGAAATCTCTGGCAGCCCATATAATGGCATAAGAACATTCACATATCAATAGAGGACTGTCCAAAGTACAACTTCACCAAATTTGGGGACAGGCTGTTAATATTCTAACACCACCAACAGGCCAAACAGATTTTTCTATGTAAATAGATAGTGAAATAGCCTAATTGAGCCCTGAGCAGAAAATCACATTGTTTTCATAGCTGTTAGTGAGTGTGTGTGTGTATGTGTATGGCCCACAAAGCATTTATTTTGGTCTGAAATGCTGGTGCTCTAGTATGTCATTTTGTCGTAGAAAGTGAGCCACTGTATGCATCAATTAATGTGTACTGTACTGTATCCCAAATGTACAAAACTGAAACTTGTCTGTTTGTATCGTTTAATACCGGTAATGTAAACCACAAGGATTTGCAGTAGGATTTGTTAAAATATTTCATAAACCTGTTATGAATCTATATTTTCCATGGTTAAGTCTACATATTTTCCTTTAACAGGTGATTTGAATGTCCGAGACCACATTTGCATAGGTCAATGTCTTCGGCCTATGGCAGCTATCTTGACAGACCACGAAGAGACTGTATTGGAAGCAGCTCTATTAACAGACTATACAGACTCATTGGGAAAACCACTATTAAAACAAGGTTTTGAAGAAGCATGCACAGGGATTAAAATAAGGGAGAAATGTGAAGAGACAAAAACAAACTGTCTTAAGGAACAGTCCTTTGTAAAGAGTAAAGATGGAGAAAATTATAATGTTCCTTGCACAATACAGAATACTGAATCTTCATGTGGAGATGGCTTGGACTCATGTGCTATTGAGGTTCAAGTTGGATATAATGTAGAAATGTCATCTGAGCAATTGGTACACTTAGCAAACAAGACTTCAGTAGACAAAGTCATTGCTACCAAGGAAGATGAATCTGTCAGTGTCACACAAAGAGATGCAGATGATGGTGCTTGCAGAATAAAATGCATAACAAAAACTGGAATGGCTCCTATACATGAAGAACCAGACATTAAAGTCGGCAATAATGTGTTAGCAGTGACTGTTTCCCCAAGACCAGTCAGACAAACCCGAAGTTTAAAGATGAAACGCATTTTAATGGCAACGTCCAGAAGAGAGTCCAAAAGATGTCTTAGAAGTTTATCAGTGAACAAAACTTGCCCTAAGTGTGGCAAGACATACAGCCGTGCATCAGATATGAGACGACATCAGAGGACCCATACCGGTGAACGTCCTTTCCAATGCCTGCTGTGTAGTAAATCCTTTCAGTTCCAATATGACCTGAAGAGGCACAAATTAAATGTGTGTCAAAACCTTTCACCACAAACCAGCAGTGCATCTCCTATGGCCCTCAAGGCCAAAACCACTCAAGACCCAGATCAGTGTGAAGTTTGCAGCCAAGTCAGAGCTGAACCCTTGGAAAAAAGTGGTGTGAACCCCACCTATCACTGTGGTAAATCTACGTGTTCACAAAGGTTGAGGGCTCAACAGAATCAACACCTAGTTTTTCTAGCTGAGGACATGCTTTTAACAGCTGAGCAGATTGGTCTAGAGTCATGTAGGAGCACAGTTCAGTCCACAGATGGGGAGCAGAACCAACTGCTTTTGATGAATGAAAATGATGAAGAGATAAAGTGCAAAGTGTACACTAGAACCAGTGCTCAACCTTTTCTCGTGGACAACCATTGCGAAACAAGTGGCACCTCCACAATACATGGGGATGTTGATGACGGCCAAGAGATAACACAAACTGTACTGAACTCACTATCTGGTAGACTAAGCAAAAGCTCAACTTTAGATACGCTTGTTGATTTGAGGGGCCGTCATCAACAAGGTGAACATGAATCTAAAACCACAGAGACAAATGAAACTAATGATTTAAAGGAATGTCACCAGAGCTTCACTAAGCCACTGGAATGCAAACAACCTAGTAATTCTATTTCTTGTGCGGAGTCGAAAATGTCATTCCCAGACATGGCTGGGTTGAACACAAACAATCGTCTGAGGCATAAACCACGTACATGCACAATGTGTGATGGGAGTTTCAGTGGATTGGTAGACCTCAACCAACACTACCTAAATACACACAATTTCAGCGGCCCTTTCCATTGCACATCATGTGAACGAAGTTACACAGACTTGAAAGGTCTTGTCCGACATGAGCGAGTTCATACAGGTGACCCCCTATTCAAATGCCCCAAGTGTCCAAAAGCATTCAGTTACGCATCGGCCCTCAAACTGCACGACCGAACCCACACAAAAGAATCACCATTTCTTTGCTGGGACTGTGGGAAGGGATGCAGGTCCAATGCAGCCCTGCGAATACACAGGCTCTGTTGTCACAGTAGCGCTGAGGAGAGACACTTTTCCTGTGAACACTGTGGGAAGCCCTATGCACTTAAAAGAAGCTTAGACCTCCATGTTGCCAAACTACACACTGGTGTTCGGTACCCATGCTTGCACTGTGGTAAACTGTTCCGAAGTGCCAGCTCGTTGACTAGGCATGACTTGACTCACACACAGGAGAGGCCTTATTCATGCAAGCAGTGCACCAAAAGTTTCAGGTCAGTGTCAGAGCTGAAAATACACACGCGGTATCACACTGGCGAGAGGCCATTCAAGTGTGAAGTATGCGGAAAGGGATTTGTTCAGTCATATTACCTTACTGCACATATGAGAATGCACACAGGAGAGAGACCATACAAATGCTCTACCTGTGAGAAATGTTTCAGAAGTGCTGGCATTCTGAAAAGGCACCAAATGACCCATACAGGAGAGAAGCCCCATAGATGTTCTGGCTGTGAGATGTCCTTCAGTAGGCTAGAACTTTTGAAAACTCATATGAGGAAATACCATTAAAATCTGAAAATATGTTCAATGGTTATATTGACAATTCTGTATTCTGGTTACATTGATCATTCCATTTTAAATAAATGAGTAGACCTATGAGTTTTGTTCACTTTTGGCTTGTAGGACAAACACAACTTTGACGTGACCGAAACACAAAGAATTCACAGAATTTCTCCAGGTTTATTGATTTCATTTGAAACAGGAAGGCGATTTATACTAATTACAAGTAGATGAAGGGATGCATTAACCCCAGCAGACTGAAGTAGCATTACTTTCGGCATGACATTCAAACATGTCCTTCGTGGGGCCAGACATTTTACACTATTGTATATAGTGTACATATCAGGGGACACTGGAAATATAATTTGGTCTAAATGTGGATGGGGTGGTACAATTTTATATTTCTAAACCATTCCAGCCCCTATTGACTACCGAGTTCAAAATGGGGACATTGATGTCAACCAGACAATGTACTTGGTGTTCTTATTGCACAGTCACACCTGCAGTAATGCTGTGCTACCACTGCTGCAGTAGATACAAACCTAGTTCTTGAGCCAACAAGATGCTAGCAGTACAGAATTGGCAGCTACGCTTGCAAACTTAAATTTGGAATTGACTGTAGTCGATTGCAAATTTAGGAGGTTAGCTCACTATCAAATGCCCAAAATGTTTTCACAAACAATTAACTACACATGATGGGCACACATACTCTTAATAATGGTTTCAAGTTACTACATAGACAACAGTATGTCACATAACTGTAGGCCTACTACGTACGTGGAGGACCCCAGCAGAAGTGATTCTTATTTAGCACCAGGAAAAAGAAAAAAGCTTCCTTTTTCATTATCATTTGATAGCTGCATATTGTACACGAAAAACGTTTTTACTGTGAAATTAGTAAAATCACATTTCCCAGCGATCTTTGTGACCATGCTGTGAGATCCATACTTGTACTGCGTTCTGACAACTCTGAACTGAAATTTCTGATTTCCAGCTGTCAAGTGTTTCATGTATACGACACCAAAAGAGAAAACATAAGTCTGGAAGCTATTTTGACACATAGGTGTTATATTATTTTAATTAAACAGTCAAATATACTGTACATTGCCTTTTAGTTGGTTATCGTTTTTACAATATGCTCCTCTGTGAGTGCTGCCATTGTCAGAAAATCTCGACTTCCAAGTTGTCTGAAACGCAGCATTATTACTTAATACAAAGTTGAATAGCATTAGCTACAACCATACTACCTAAAGTTGTTAGTATGGCGTAGGCAGTCTACTGCACAGTGTTGTAGCATTGGAAATCCAGTGGGAATGATGCATCCATCACAGACCACTTTTGACATAAAAGTATACCTGTTCTAAATTACCTAAAGTTATACATGGTATTTTATTCTTTTGAGGAGAAGTCTCTACATGGATACATGTTTTAAATAATCACAAATACAATACAAAGAGATCAGAATTATGGATAATCGCCTGTTTTTGGCAACACCATAGGCCCAGACTGTGGAGTAACATGGTTGACAGACTCCGGCTACAATAAGACAAAACTGCATACAAACTGTAAAAATACAAAATGGTCATGGTATCAAAGTTCTTACAACAATTTCGGGTTCACAGCTCTTGGGAAAGGTCGGAGAACAGCTAAAATATTATTGGGTATTTTATTTTCAGCTAAAACTAGGTGACTTGTCACAGTTAAGGGTGGGGCAGGAGTAGGCTACAGTATCTGGATATACTGTACATGTATAGTGGATGAATAAGAATATTGAAGGGATAGTTAGTGTGTAATATGGTAATTACATTTAGTTATCCTTATAGGGTGTAATGTAGTAACTGGATGTAATACGGTTAGAGTGTAATGTCGTCAGGGTATAATATGATAGTTGGAATGTATTTATGGTTAAATGTGGTTAATAGGTAATAGATACAGTAGGGTTAGGGTGTAATATCATAGGTTGTATTATGGTGGAATGTAATGTAATTGGTGTATAATGTTGTAGTTATTTTGTAATATGGTGTACCTAGTGTAATATAATTAGGGAGTAATTTGTGTTAAGGCCTTTTGACACTGGATGCAATTTTGTCATCAAAATTATTTGTACAAATAAATATAAATACATGAAAATCATTACAAACCGTCATAAAGCTCTTCAGTATTTGTATTTTTTGTTGCTTACAGAGAGGAATGTCCAAAGCTTGTATAAAAAATAAAATAAAAAAGAGCTTGTAAATAACAAAATATTGCCGAAAGGCATGAAAAGTTATTTATGACCAAAATTAGGTTCTGAATATTATGCATTTTTGAGTCCTGTTTAGTGTAAAAAGACCTTCATTCGGAAAGGTGTAATATGGTAGTTGGGATGGCTGTTTATTATTACATTGTAACAGGAAGCTACTGTTTGTATAAAATGCTAATGGTACAGGATTAAGGTGGATCGTTCTAAGACAAGGATGTTATATTGGATCGTCCACCAGGCGGGGCCACTATCTTCTGAGCGTAACGCCGTGGGATGTGGTCATCTATCTGAGATCCTGGAGATGAGGAGACATGTATTAATAATAATAATACATGTTGAGTGGAGCATACATAGGTGGAAATCCACAGGGGCACAACCCACAGCACATACCTCCCTCCACCCTTGGGAAAATTTTGATTTATCCCTCCCCCAAACGAATATCACTGTAAACGTAGCTATGTATTTTTTATAATGATAAAAATATGCAATGAAATCGCTGATTTTAGACACATAATAGCGCATTCTTATGTTTCAAAAGATAGCAACCTCCACCTTTGCCACATTTAGAAGAACAGTGGTACTGTCACGCCGATGTGACAGTACCATAGATAATACTTTTAACAAAATGTAGGTTGTGTTAACACCACCACTTTTGATGTAATTCACCCCCAAAGGTGATATGAGATTTCCACCCGTGTATATAGACAATAATCATTATACAGCTATAATCCCTCAAATAGATGTGACGTCTCACAGCTCTAGATCACAAAGATGGAGAAACAGTTCATTGTAAATGCATAACAGCTAGCTGCAGTCCTGCTGAAGTCAGTTACTAAGCTTGTGAACGTGAAGATGTACGTGAAGGTGTATGCATGCCACATCCTTGTAAATATGATCGGTGCTCAGCGGCTATAGTTAGACTGATGGGCCAAGTGACCGGCACATCACTAATCTCCAAGCAGTACCTGCCAATGTGAAGCCTGACTGGTGAAGGTTTCGAGGTCCAGTCAGTATTTGTGGGCAGGTGGGCCCTCTAATGGTCGGAATGGGAGGGATAGACCTGGGCACATTGGTGACATCATGGACCGGTCCATCATAGTTTCCACGGGGGACACCCCGCGCTTCAGCCACCTGGACAGAATTAATAGATTGCCTTTATGTTCCCCTTCACATCAGGGTTCTGTTAATTCATTCAAAACTAGAATGAATTAAAGGAAAGGAAAAAAACTAATATTTATTATTGTTTTTGAAAATAGTTGTCAATTGTGACTTTGAGGCGTTTACAGACTATTACCTTCCTGGTCTGTAATGGCCATAGGAGGAAAAGAGGCGGAGAAACAGGCAAATTAGAAAAATGCTTTCTACATAGAAGCTCCTCACAGTTTATATGGTAACGCCCCTATGATGATATGACCGCACATAGCCATCTACCGTATTATTCAGCAAAATATACAAGCTACAAGGAACTGAAGTCGATTGCGAGTACGGAAACCATAAGTAAAAGTTCTACATTTATTTTAAATCTGTAAACCTAGCTTTTGATATCAGGTAGGTTATCGTAGCATAATCACAACTCCAGTCATCTAGGTTGTCAGTAACAGTAAACTGATTATAAATAGGCTACTGTGATGGCAACTTCTGAAAATATATACTCCAACAAGCTTGTTTTCTCAATTTATTATATCTTTATAAAGAGACTCAAACAGTTGCTCT
>JAODUG010003705.1:0-11078 GCA_027564795.1 Aphredoderus sayanus
AACACACAAATCATACACAATCAGATGGCGCCGCCGTGTGGCCAAACACTATATTACGAGTACATTACGAGGGTTAAAACCCTCCCGCTGTCCTCGCACGGTTCTGTGGACTCTACCATGAAGATATTCAACAGGGGTCCGCCAAATAACGTTTTCTTCCAAAGATTCAAATACATCTTAATATACACGTTAACATAAATACAACCTTTAATAAGATATACTTCAATTATTATTATTTTAATTGCTTAGCATTGTATACAGTACACTTGCAACGCTTCAATAAGCAACACAATTTTATATGATTTAATACCCTCTGTTGTGTTTCTTCTACCAAGAAACAGAATGGTTACAGAAAAGTAAGGACTGCTTTTTTTTTTAAGATAACCTCTTCTAGTACTCACACAGAAATCTTCCAATATGATTATCTTAATTTGCCTTATAGGAAACTTCTACCAGGATTAACAAAGCGTGCATGCACACACACACAATGAGGACATGAAGGTGAGAAGAGATAAAGATAGATCAACAATATATCAGGGAATTAAGGAAACTTCACCCTGAAGCTTTGGCTCAGCATACTTTCCCCCAACAGGTTTGTAAACCACCATGAATGTAATGGTTAGTGCTTACAACTGCTATCAAATTCTGAGTGATTCAGGTATATAACCAGACCTTTCAGAATGATACTGTCAATGGAAAATGTAATCTCAGAAATAGTTTACAAGCTTCCACAACTTGCCTAATTAGGATCATATGTGATTACTGAAAAGGCCTTGCACACAGAGCTTGCAGCAGGATAATGATTAGTGGTGAGACTGCCCCACAGGAAATGACTAGACGAAACAAAATGCCTAACCCCGTTAGGAGATCGGATTGGTTCCTGGTCAGAGAGTGCACACCAGAGCCTAGTGTCATTCAGTGTGGTAAAATCTCTACCTCAGTGTTTCATAGATGCTTCATCACATTCTTGCAGTAAGGTTGAGTTGCATCTCCCCTCCTGTGGTCAAAAGGTTGTATAGGACTACCTTATCCAATTCTGTCCTGAAGTGTAACAGCTTTCCCAATTGCTCTATTAGAATGGCAAAAGTAATCTATTATCAACATAGACTGTTTTATTTGCTCTCATCTTTCGTTACGCCCTCAGCTGCCTGCTCAATTAAGATCGCATCCCTGTAAACGATTAAACTAGTAAAAGATTAAACATTCACAATTACTTTTCCCAATCAAGGCAGTCTAAATACGACGCACCATTATGTACATTTAAACCACACAGAAGACACAGATGTACAGTAAATAACACCGCTAGATAATTCACTTCCTGTCTCCTAGCATCTATTTCAAAACAAGCATGCCATAGTGTTATAGCATTACATACTGTATATCCTCCCAAATACAGCCCTTCGCCTAAGGCCTATCAAGCATCACTCCTGATCACAGAGGATACTGTGGAGAAGCCGCGGCACTCAGGCAAGAGAGAGGGTATAGAATTACCATTTTCCCCAGTCGACTGTTAAGCGTTAACAGCGCCAGCAAAATTAGCTAATGAGCTTAGCTCACTGTGGTCTGCACTGACTCCTTGTTGTTCTATTTGGCCAGGCTACCACTAGAGCAATCCCCTTAGACAGAGATGTCAGCCCAGAAGATTTTGTAGAACCACGGACTTGTACAGTACTTTGTGTGTTCAGTATGAAGAGACATGAATGTAGCAGACATTAATGTATGAATGTAACAGACAATCTGTCCAACCATTTTGCACATAGAGATTCACAGAGACACAAAAATCTAATAGACTACCTAATTGGGGTTTTGCCTCCATTCAACATGAAATCCCTCAGGAACTACTTTTAACCAAACACAGATGGGTTTCTAGCCATCTATTTTGTGTGTGTGTGTGTGTGTGTGTGTGTGTGTTGTTTCTGTCTGCCTTACTTGAGAACCTCTTGTAGGATTTTCATCTCCTGCAGCTCCAGCTCTGACATCACATCCACTCCATCTGTCAGACACTCTGGAACCGCTCCTGCTCTCACACACACACATATATATTACATATATGGTAAATGTATGGTACATATAACGGTTTTCCAACCTTCTGGCCACTCAAAGTGCTGTACATTATTGCGGTGTCAGCCATGCAAGAAGCCACCTGACCAGTTAGCCCAGTTAGGGTTAGGTGTCTTGCTTGCTCATTTAGCAGGGCTCGAACCAGCGCCTTCTCAATCACCTATCGCCCCACTCTGCCACTGTTGCCCTAATGCCTTACGGCGCCATATATGCCTTAAAATAGTCAGCGATTGTTAAGATAAAGATTGATGGGAGAGGTGTTTTTGTTGTGATCAAGTTCACGTATCTTGATTATCTTTATCCAGGACAGCTGACACCTTTAACTTATGATAATGTTACTATAGTTAATCTGTGTGTTTGTGTGTGTGTAGTCTACCATTCCTCTCCTTCATGACCCTGAGAGCCTGCAGCTGTAGTTCCATATTCTTCTGGAACATCAGAGAGCGGAACATCTGGAAGTCGTCTGTGGCCAGCACCGGCTGGAACAATGTCTTCACAGACAACACAACAGCAGGTTATACAGACAGGTGCCTGTGGGTGTGATGAGTGTCGGAACCTCACAAGCATTTGTGAGCTACTGAATCTGAAATCATCGATCTTGAAATCAAATTACTTCAAAAGGGACTAGAAAAGCAGCTGCTGTTTAGGCTATTTATCTTGGTGTGTCTAGAACCTGAGTGATTGACATCTTCCCTGTCCTTTCTATGTCTGGACAACAGACACTTATCGTATACTGTATATTTCAGTAAGACAGTACTTTGCATAAAATTTAAATATATGTACACCAACAAACAACACAAAACAAACAAATAAAGAGTAAACTGTGGTTCTGTCATTCAGAAATAAATTACTCATGTCTTATTGTGCTTTGGTGTCATACTGTATACTGTATAATGTATTATTAATATTTGTTGTAATACGCATTCTTATTTATATTCTTTTTGTTACTTATTCCTGCCTATCAGCAGAAGGGAGATCTCTCTCCTCTGTTTCTCCCCAGGTACGGTTTTGTCTTATCACACCTTGACCTTAAACGTAATGACATATTTGAAGTCAGAGCCAAACCTGCATGGCATATCTAAAACCATCAGTGATGTGTAGTTGGCTACTTAGCACCATGATCAAATGCAAACTTGGAACAACACACCTCAAAAGGAGAGAAATGCAAAGCAAATGCCATGTTCACAAGCTAAACTATTTTCAATGCACCAAGGATTTGCAGTCAGTGGAATTATCAGCACAGTTTTAAAAACAAAAGAGTATTTCCAGAAAGACTGAATATTTCATGTTGGAGCAAAGATAATTTTACCTGACTTACTAAAAGTGGAAAACTGAGTAGGCATTCTACATTTTTCCCTTAGATCAGCTGGCCCACTATGTGCCAACAAAGAGGACTGCACAAAGCTCAGTCATACCTTCAGGGTTTTGGACTTAGCAAAGGGAGAGGTGCAGGCATCCAAAATTTGCTGTTCATTAATGCCAACCTCCTGCATGAAATTCTCCAACAGCTTCTCCACCTAAACAAGTCAAATTAGATCGGCAATCTACTTTATTTTCCCATAGGCTGACAGATGGATGAAACATTAGGAATAAGTTGACGTTTTGATACTTTTGCCGCAACACACTATCAACTTTGCAACAACGGACTGTCCTGTACAGTACTGTTACTTACCAACTGCTTGTACTGCTGGTGTATGTCTGTGTATGTCAATTTGTTTTCATCTTCACCGTCAAAAACTGAAACAAACAATAAACACAGTGCTAGACATTTATTATATATGTATATACTAAATATTTATATACAAGTAGTTGAATTAAATAAGCCAGGTTACAGGATAAAACGCGAGTTACGGTTACATGAATTATTGTTAGCTAACTAGCTAGCCTTGACAAAATCTTTTATTTAACGCTACTGTAGTATCAGTAAAAGACTGAGCACTACTACCGTTACTACTTACTGTAATACACGAATCTGATATTACTTTATGGGCCACCAAACAAACAACAATTACCCACACTTGAAAGCACCATGTCTGATTTTGACTCATAGTGTAAAAACAGAAATTACAAAGAAGAGCGACGAGCTGTGACTACAGACATATAAAGTAGGCTACATTAAATCACAAGTTAGCGTTAGCTTACAGTACAGCACTGTAACAGTAGTACAAACGGGTCCCTTATTTCCTAACATCCACTCCAAAGTTATTTACTGTACTTTACTCTAATACAAACAAAGGCTGACCTGTGCATTTGTCGTCCATAAATTCTGTGATAGGAATGACCCACTCGGGACTTTCCAGATAGCCTACGATGCTTTCCACGATCCATTCCGTGTCATCCTCAGCCATGTTGGCTGCTGTACAGTGACAACCCCCACACCGCGCCGATGCTCAGGTAAGCTCCCGCTCCGCAGCTCCGACAAGAACAACTTAAACTAACGTAAACAGACATTTAGTTCACGTGTGGTCTCGTCTCCTAAACGAACCCATAGCTGAGTGTTAACTCCCTAGTTGTGCGTTTGTTGATGGTTGTAGTGGCGGTGGCGATGTGGAAATGTCTGAGCAGAAATGCGCACTCATGAATTTGCTGTCGAAAGCACTGACGCTTTAATCGGTTGTCAAGGGTTACTGTTACGTCAGGCAATGTTGAAGAAGGCAGTGGCTGTGGCGTGCAGAAATTGCACCGCCACCTCCAAGGCTGTTTATTATTTGACTCAATTGACTGTGATATACTATGCAAATAGTATAACAGTATCACCATATTTAGACAATACCATAGACCTATTGGCAAAGACAAAGGATGGTGACAGGGTTGTCCAAATTGTAAGTTACATAGGCCTAGGCTGACAGACAGCTGGATAAGCATTATTTCTGTAACAGACAGACACGCACAGAAACAATACAATGGCAATTACCTACATGTTTTTATTAAGAGTAAAAATGTAACAGTTTTGTGCATTAACAAGAGGATACAATACATATACATTCCTTTTGTAATTTTGAAATATATAATATTCTGTTATCTTTCACCTAAGGCTAATACATGTTGTGCAGTCTACAGTTCACAAAGGTAATGCATGCAAGCAGCAGTCAAGCGAAAATGTACCAAAATAAAGGGAACAGGATTTTATGGTGCAGCACATTTGACAATCAATAATATATGAATTTAATGTTATTAACTTATTTTCCAATAGCTACCTTAATTAAACGTCTTGGTCTCAGTTTTTTAGTGAAAGCACATGCACAGATTGCTCTCAACTAATTGTTTAGGCTACATTCTTCACTGCCTCATAATTACTTGTCCATAATAGACAGATGGCATGTAAACATTTTTGGGAAAATAATTAGGAAATAAATAAAGAATAAGAAGAAAATGACAGTGGATTTTGCACTTTCACTATATATTATGCTCATAGATCTATGAAATGTGTCAAATCATTGACACAACCTCCTTTCCTGGGTAACTTTAGGTTCTTGGGTGCTGTTCCATCATGACTATCCCATTAGGGGTATTATAGGCTACTGGTTGTTGCTAATTAGAAAATCCTCAGGGTATCTCATTATGTTGGTGCTACAAAGAGTAAAAACAAACTGAACAATGGCATCAATTTCTAATAGTAACACAATATGTGCATATCAAGATCTGGTTGCTGGCATAGTGCAAACTACTTAGACTTGTTTTTTAAAGGCAGTAAGGAAGACTGTCCTGTAGGTGGCAGTCATACAACATGATAACTGGCAGGCTGGGACGACAAACTAATGAGTTACTGTTACAAAAACGATTGAAGCTAATCTGCAGCACCAGGGATAAAAAGTGTTGAATGTTCTTTAAAGTGACAGTTTGTAGATACTGATTCACGTTATTTAACCCTCCTGTTGTCCTCGAGGTTCAAACGCTTTGCCACCAGATGGCGCCATCTGATTGTGTATGGTTGTGTCGTTCTCTTTATTGTCATTGCTGTGTGTATTTAATTATTTATTTATTATTTCTGTATGTATTTTTGTAATTGTTCGTGCCTTTGTACCCTCTAGTTGTCGTTGGGTCAGTTTGACCCAGAGGACATCATGAGGGTTAAATTGTTGTTCATCACATCTCCTCACAAACATCAATTAGGACTTCATGATAGACCAATACAGAGGTCTGTATACACAGGCTATAGTCTACAATGGTGACCCTCTAACATATTTTTTAAGCATACACTGCAGTTGTGATTAGAGTAGATCTATAGTTGTTTTTCCTTTCTCCACACAATCGATTTTAGATTTGTGATTTAGATTTGTGACAAAAGTATAAACAAAGTCTTCCTTTCAATCATCCGAAATATCATGTATTTAAGGCCTTCTGTAGAATAGGCTGTAGCTATACAAGCCTATAATACACCCTAGCCTACAGCATATATACTGTAGCTAAATATATATATATATATATATATATATATATATATATATATATATAATATGACATAACATCTTAGACATACAGTGGCTTTCCCAAGTCCTGATGTTCATGTTGGAAAACATTTCTTGAAAGTGTCCTGCTGGAACGATGCAAACAAAATATGGCTCTTATAGCCAAAGGCATAAATATGACATCATTGTTAATTAAAATTCAAGTCAATGAGTAAGTTCAAGCATTCAATCAATAAACATGTATTTTTTACATTCTTCTCATATAGTAGAGGTCGGACTAGATGTCCTTGAGGTAAACTGCAGATGGTGTCAACCTCTGTTAAAAAATTCATTGTATTGATTTGACCAACAGCAGACCCCATATAGAAGCTTTCTCTACCTGATCTTTCAGTAATTTCTAATAAGACACAACATTCGGGAATTAACTAAATAGCAGACCTATTTCTCCATTTTCTACTATTGATTAGGACTTTTTATGATCAACAGCCCATATTCCTTTTTGGGTACAAAACTAACAAAACATTCAACTTGTCATAATGCGATTAATTAATACAATTAATAAATACTGTACTTATTCAAAGGTTATAATTACATGTGAATACTTGGTCATGCCAAAGTGCCATGCTATATTATGTGTTATGCAATAAAGTTATATCAACACATTACAAAATAAAATAATTCCAAACAAATAAGTATATGTTATCCTATTAAGACAATGTGACACATAATAGCCCTGTTTATGTTTTGAAGACACAAACTCCCCATGAAATAAAATATTTTGGCACAGTTAGCCCCAACAATAGTCAAGATGGTGTGACACACCATATACAGTAACATGACTAATCACTTAAAGATAGAGTAAGTGATTGTAAGCTAATACACTGTCAAATTCAAAACATTTCCTCATGAAAAAATAATATGGTTTCTACACAGCCCTGGCTTTGTAAATGGCAACACAAACAAAGTGTCATCCAAGCCTTTGCAATGTGTGTCCAATGCGGGGGTCAGAGTTTCTAAAGGGAGCACCCTATGGCATTGAAGGGAGAGGTGTGTTTGTTTTGATCAAGTTCAAAAGGGCAAGCGATGTTTCCCATTTTTGGTTCAATGTTTACTACAATCATAGAGAGCTATTATAATGAAATAAATAAAAAACGTATCTGTATAAACATAAATAAAAAACCTAGAACACATATGCATGGTTTTGCAATATACAGTTCCATATCCTTTCAGGCAACTGCACCTTCTATTAGACATTGTGCTAAGACCACATGGAGTCGAGGTGAACCTTAGATGTGTGTTTTAGTAATCTTGACGGGACTAAAAACTGGATTCATCACTGGAAGTTATTGGAAACACATACAGAATATTGCATCAATTGTCAGCAAAACCATACCATAATGAACACACAATAATCTTTAGATAGACAAAACAATGGCAATGGGAACCGACATCTATCTCGGCAAAGATTGCAGAGGAACAGTATTTGTGCAAATACATTTTTTCCCCTCTACTTATAGCTTTATATTCTCCAACTTGAAATAGAAGGCATTTATCAGTCACAGTCTAAAGCATAATAAGTTAAACATAAATGATGAAAAACACATAAGTAAATGTCATTTCGTTTCATTACTTCAATTTCCCTCAAGGAAAGAAATAATTGAAGAAGCAGCAGCCACGAAAATCAGGTATATGTTGAAACATTGTTTCCAAGTATATCTTAAACTGGTTCATTTTCCATTCCGTTGATCAAAGGTTTTGGTTCAGTTCATATATAATCAATTCAAAATGCCATAGTTGTCCTTTGGCTCTCCTCCTGTGACTAAATAATGACCTGTATCAAATATTACCTATTTTTGCGATATACAAAATCATGTTGATAAAATGCTACATAGTCTATGGTTTGTCAGGAAAAAAGAGAAATTCTTCAAACGTCATCCAGAGAAAGACAATCCAACCCCTGTGCACTGTAGTCACAGGGTGGGGATATTGCTGCTACCACTGCTTTCTGCTGTCTGACTTGGTAGTATTGATGCCATGTGGTTGGCATGGTAGTTCATTTGGATCTGCACTTGTCCATTGTCTAAGTGTGTGGTTGTGTCGTGGTCCTTCTCTTGATAACCGCTCCTCACTGGTGTCGGTCCACTCTCAAGGTCTAGGCTACTTATTTTGCTTGGCACTTGTCTGTTGTCATGGTGACTGTTTTTTCCTGCCACCTTTCCGTTGTCTTGGGGACTGGCTTTGATTGGCGCCGGCTCCTGTCTGCTTGTAGCGATAGGCAGCAGTCCGTTGTCTGGGTGACTGGTTTTGATTGGCGCCAGCCTGTTGATGTGATGCTTGCTGCAGACTGGGATATTGTTGGCCTGAAGGGAACGGGTGTAACGGGAAGACCAGTCCCTGTCGAACGCAGCTCTCACCTGCTGTACTATGGTGGAGTTCCTCTCCTCTACGCCCTCCGGCTGGCTGATCACCAGACCTGCGCCGGCATTGAAGATGAACTCATTCCCCACCCAGTCCAGGTTACCTGCGCAGACAAGACACCAACAAGATGCTATACAACAAGATGCTGTTAATAAAGCTTGAAATGTAGTAGGTATATATCACATAATTGGTATCTTGGTGCACAAAGCATTGACAGTGTATTGCTTTGCTAGCTACTATATGTCTACCTATACAGGTAGCCATCCTGATCTTGCGAGCTTCAATTTAATGTCGCCGTGAGAGTCAGTCTGGAAAGGCTGGGGATCAACGCGACTGTAGTCCGAGTAGCTTCTGAACTTTAAAATCAGCGTCGTCGTTATAGCTACAGGCATGGTTTAGGTGTGACGACAGAGAAAGCGACTTGAAAATAACAATGGCAGATCATAAAAAGCTTAACTGTTGCTATATCTCTGAAGTCTATATCTTCATTGAAAATAGAACAACAGCATTGAAGGCTTTTTAAGACTGAAAATATGTTTTCGCTCTACTCCCAACTTGTTTCGGCAATAGTTTAAATTAGTCATATAGTTCATTGGTCAGAGTGGTTGAAGTTACTGTGACAGACAAATGGTTCATCCAATTAACTTACAAGATGTTTATGACAGAAACCACCCTAAGCAAACAGTTCCTATGGACGGCTTCCCAGATGGACTTGTAAACCACAATCCATCTGGCATGTCAGGTTAGCATACAGGCGCCCTGGTATAAAGAAACAGAACAGCTGCTAATTAACATTATGAACTGTGGCTACTGGCTACGCAACTACGACACCTCGGTGACACGGCTCCATTAAAAGGTGGCGTAAGCAATGCTGGAGAAAGATTGTTGATATTTGAACTCGGCCTCGAAACAAACACACCTCTGCCTTCAATGCCCACCACCCAACACACAATGGATGCGCATGGCCGAGATCGAGGTATTTATTTATGATGCGGTTTCTACTGCTTTGTTCATGTTCCCGTTTACAGAGCCAGGGCTGTGTAGAAACCAGATAATCTTTCAGCGCACGCACAGAACGCACAGCTAGCGGACCGCAAAAGAGACGTTCCCTGGAATATTCCAGTTGGATTACAATCGCTAACCCCACCTTTAAGAATGTGATATGAAGGAGAATGTGATATGGAGCAAAGCTCGTACTGACCTAAATAGACCGCCCTGTCTGTCACCATGAACCGGTTGTGGTTGATTCCTTGCAGACTGAAGAACTTCTAAACACACACAGGAAGGAATGCACCAAATGAAGGAACTAAGTAAGGAAGGAATAACAGACAGACAGATATATTCAGTGCGTTCCACGCTCGTGTGTGGACCGTATATCCGGCGATGGTGAGGGGACTCACGGCCTCCAGGGAGCAGTTGTCCTGCTCCAGACACAGGCTACTCAGGGACCAGACAAAGTTGTAGGTGAGTGGGTGTGTCGTGTCCCGGCAGCTGATGAGCAGACGCACGTGCACGTTCCTCAGAATCAGCGCCTCGCGGATCAGACCGTCAATACGAGACCAGTACCTTGGGAGAACCACAGGGGGGCAGGCCAGCACAAAGATGCGTGAATATTAATAACCAAAGAGTAGAAATACATTTGATTTAAAAAAGCCTTTCATAACACCCAAGTTCACTTCATAAATACAACAAATATATAATTACAGTTCACAATACACTAAATCATAGTATCATATTATCAACTAAATGAAATAATAAGGGACCATGTTAAGTCCTACTTTATTTATTTATTTATTGGCCAGATAGTTGGGTTAAGGCAGATCCTCATTATAGTGCTACATGATTTGGCCTGCCTGAAGCTGAAATACTCAAAATGTTTATGGTAAAATAGACATTCACACAAGGTGATATTACTGTACTTGCCATAAAAAAAGAGAATGACATCACCTTATTTACATTTAAGCCAGTCAGTCAATAACCCAATGTTAAGCATGTACAGGGTGCTATTTGTGTAACACAAGACCCCTTGCTGCAACAAATCTATACCGAAAACGATTTCTGTGACTACATGAAGACATAAAGTCAGTGAAAACATGATTATGACTTAACCCTTGTAATGTACTCAGAAATCTAGTTTTTGGCCACATGGCGGCGCCATCTGATTGTGTATGATTTGTGTGTTTTTCAATT
>JAODUG010003707.1:0-11078 GCA_027564795.1 Aphredoderus sayanus
ACACACACACACACACACACACACACACACCCCAGGGCAGGTCCCTCACCAGAGGCCTTGTAGAGCTCCTTCAGGTGTCCCTCGGGCAGTCGGATCTGGTGGACGGTGAGGTCTACCGTGCCCCCGCCACAGTCCACCACCACGTAGCGGTCACCTGCACACAGCCAGCAGAACCCCATCACGCTGTTTACCACTTCGTCTACAAGGCCACGCCACTGCAGTTCTACGGCTACGCGTCCGCTAACCGCTAGCCGCTGACCGCTAACTGCTAGCCGCTGACCGCTAACTGCTAGCCGCTGACCGCTAGCCGCTAACTGGCTCAACAATTTCTGTCTGGTGTTTTGTGTGCGTGTGTGTGTGTGTGTGTGCTAACAGTTGGAGTATGGGAGCTCGACCATTTCTGTCAGCTGATTTTTTGTGTATGGTAAACATTGGACTCTGATGGCTCGACTATTTTTGGCTAGTGTTTTTTATGTGTGTGTGCGTGTGTGTGTGTGTGTGTGAGTGTGTGGGTCTGTGTGTGTTGTTCCTAGCAAAAAATGCTAAAAAGCGGCACAATGCCCTGAAAGGCCCCTCCAACCGGCCCGGTGACGGGTAAGGGTGTCCTGAATGGTCTGTGGCCAGTTGCAACAGCATAGAGAGAAAAGACGTGTGGGGAAGGGTGGAATGAGCTGGTTAGGGTTTGGAGAGGTGGAGGAGGCCCATTTATATCTGGAGTAGAACAACACAGTAAAAAACAATGTATTTTTTATTTTTAATGTTTTGTGTTACTGCCTAAATACAGTCTAAATGGTCTGGGTGTGAAATTGTCTGAAAGGAGTCATATCAAAACACACATTAATGCTAGAAATTTAACACATAACAAAATCCTTAACACACTTAAACACCTCACCGACTTGAAACCTGTAATGGCTTTGGCCGACAATGTGCCGCTTTCATAAATATCTCAAAACAGTATTTAATGTTTCTTCTTTACTGACCGAATTAGTCACCGGACAAGTGAACAAGCATGTCCAATTAGCGGCGTAGCAAGAAATAAAAGCAAGTGCAGCAGGAAGAGGAAATACAGGAAAAGGCAGAGGAGACGAGGAGAGAGAGAAGAAAGGAGAGGAGAAGAGGAGAGAGGGAAAGACTCTACCTTCTTCCAGCTCCGACCAAAGCTCCCCTACGACATTTTCCACCAAAAAGGTGCGGCTCTGCCGGTTACGCCGTACATGCTCCTTGGCTGGTTAATGACACAGAGAAAAGGGCCTTGAGTGGGAGGTTAGGGCACCAAGCTGTGTGTGTGTGTGTGTGTAGGTATGAGAGTGGGTTGGGGTGTGTGTGCATGTGTGTGTGTGTCTGTGCATGTGTGTGTGTGTGTGTGTTTGTGCATGTGTGTGTGTCTGTGCATGTGTGTGTGTCTGTGCATGTGTGTGTCTGTGCATGTGTATGTCTGTGTGTGTGTGTGTCTGTGCATGTGTGTGTCTGTGCATGTGTATGTCTGTGCATGTGTATGTGTGTCTGTGCATGTGTGTGTCTGTGCATGTGTATGTCTGTGTGTGTGTGTGTGTGTGTCTGTGCATGTGTGTCTGTGTGTGTCTTTGTGTGTGTGTGTGTGTGTGTGTATGTGCGTGCGTGTGTGTGTGTGTGCGTCTGTGCATGTCTGTGTGTGTCTGTCTGAGTGTCTGTGTGTGTCTGTCTGAGTGTCTGTGTGTGTGTGTGTGTGTGTGTGTGCATGTGTGTGTCTCTGTGTGTGTGTGTGTCTGTGTGTGTGTGTGTGTGTGTGTGCATGCCAGGCTGTGTGGGTCCCACAGTGTTAAGGCAAGCAGCAGGCTGGCAGGGTGTTGTCGTGGTCAGGGTGGGAGAGGGAGGGGCATTTAAACGGGGGTGGAACAGCATGACATCTCCCAACCCTGGTTCTGAAGGACCCCTGCCCTGCATGCATACAGGCGGCACTAACCCCTAACCCCTAACCCCTAACCCCTAGTTACATCCCCTGCTTCATTATTTATACCTAAGCAGCTGGCAAGACATTGAGACAGAACACAGAAATGAATTCTGGGACTGCGATGAAACCCTCTGTTGAAAGTGAATGTAAGATAAAAAGGCCATGATATAGTTTGGGGGGGCAGGAAGCGATGTTTGTAGATACAAAAATGTTAAAAGGTAATTTCCTCCTACACAGCGGAAAGAATACACAGATGGGAAGAGACCTTTCTGACATCCATTAGCTTTACTGTGGACACAAGAGACGGCAATTATAGCTGGAAATACTTAACAACACTGTCTTAACACAGTAGTGACCTTCATAAAATGCTTCAGGCATTGGTTGCTATAACTACCTAAGATGTCTATAAGATGTACTGTACTGTACCCACTGTCTTAAACCAGCTAACAGGTTCAGATCACATCTAGGTGTTAACATTATGACTGGCGCGTGAAAGCATTGGCTCTGGGTTAACTTTATGGATATACTGCAAGGAAATGTCAGTTAGGGAATGTCATGTGGAAACATGGCAGCATGGAGTTTTCCTGTGAAACTGTCGCATGTGGCCAGATGATCTCAGCAAAGGAAAAGATGTGTAATATCCTGAATCATTGCTTCTGTGCTGACTTGTGTCATAACCTGCGCTTTCACTTGAGCATGGCGGCAAGATCATAAGATGGGAACTCAGAAGAGGACAAAAATGTAAAGAAAACAAGATAGTGATGAATGTGATTTATGAATGCACGACGACAACTCAACGACCCAATCTGACCGTACACTTATACTGGAGTCTGGCTGTTTGCAGGTCTTATATAAATCTGTTAGTATGGTAAAACATGCTAAAAAGAAATGGAAACACTTAAATTAGTAAATAAAGCACTGCACTAAGTCTAACCCCAATTGCTCCCAGTGGTTAGGTGCTCCTTGCATGGCTTGCACCGCCATCGGTGTATGAATGTGTGTGAATGGTGAATGTGAGGCAATAATGTACAGCGCTTTGAGTGGCCGGGAGTCTAGAAAAGCGCTATATAAATGCAGTCCATTTACATTTACTACTGGAGTATGTATACAGTCTTGTGAGTGACAATGCTAACAGCCAATGACAATCTACTACCACACTTCCTGATATTGCTGGCATGCTTACAGGGGTCTATCCAATCAGCACGAGGTGCTCATGTAAAGCCTTATCATTATCCCTGCCCCCGTGCCACACCATTTCCTCAGTTTTAGGGTCACCTAAAACTGCACTAGGTGAGGCCTACTGTACCTGGGGTCACCCCTGCACTAGGTGAGGCCTACCTGGGGTCACCCCTGCACTAGGTGAGGCCTACTGTACCTGGGGTCACCCCTGCACTAGGTGAGGCCTACCTGAGGTCACACCTGCACTAGGTGAGGCCTACCTGGGGTCACCCCTGCACTAGGTGAGGCCTACCTGGGGTCACACCTGCACTAGGTGAGGCCTACCTGGGGTCACCCCTACGCTAGGTGAGGTCTACTGTACCTTGGGTCATCCCTGCGCCCACGTTCTCAGTGGGGCTGCAGCCGTTCTGGGTGGTACGGGCACCCAGGTCCACCATCTGGTGCAGACGGAGCTTGCGGCAGTAGATGGAGGCTGCTTCAGGCTCCAGCGCGATGATCAGCTGCTCTGGGTTGTCACGGGAGACCAGACCAGACTAATAAATGGTAGAGCACAAAAAAAGAAAATTATGTCAGTTTGGGAACTCAAACAGACGGAGTACATGCATTTAGCAGTCTATGAAAGATTACCTACTGTAAAACTAAAAAGTCATTGAACTACTAGAAACAACCTACATATTTGAAGGTATACAAAGGTTGTGGGTTCGAGTCCCACCAGAGTCAATGCATTTAGCAGTCTATGAAACTTTTTTTCCCACATCAAACACTGAAATTTACAGTTGCACCACGCAAGTGGCCCAACTCCAACA
Source organism: Aphredoderus sayanus (assembly GCA_027564795.1). Lineage (NCBI taxonomy): Eukaryota > Metazoa > Chordata > Actinopteri > Percopsiformes > Aphredoderidae > Aphredoderus > Aphredoderus sayanus. Next base: position 3,916 of record JAODUG010003707.1, read on the forward strand.
GGCTCTGTGGCACAATGAATACATAGTGCATTGGACCTCTAGAAACACACTACTTAGTTGAAGTTATTCAAAGGTTGTGTGCTCAAGTCACACCAGAGTCAATGCTACTATCAATTGCTTACTATAAAAAAGGTTGTACTGTATTTCAAAATAACTGAAATTTGACAAACTTGTAAACTGTAATTCCTGAATATTCATTGGTAAAACTAAAAACCAACTGAATGATTGTGGAGGTGTTATTCATGTTCACGTTCGGCACATGGATGGAAACATGCAGATACTGTAAATGTGCAAGCTATAACCTAATAATGACCTAAAATATATATACCATAGCGTTATGAAATCCTACAGGAACTAACCATAGCTGTCTCTAATTATGCAAAGTACCTGATAAGTCTAGTTTGAACTTAAACGCAATATGGCGCTAAATGTTATAAATGTTGTCCTCTTGTGGCAAATATCAAGGTTGTGATTGTCTTTGGAGAGCGAACCACACTGGAGTGGGTCTGGTGATGCAGTCACTGATGCAGTGATGTGAGCTTTGACTACCCGCTCCAAGCATTACATGACTATGGCTGTCCGTCATTCAGGCAGTGCTCTGTTGTCTCAGGGATGGGGATAATGATGACACTCCTACAGATCAGCATCTGGGGACTGGAGAATGGAGCAGGGAGGGGCTGGAGATGTCACCATCTGGCAGCTGGCCTGCACAGGTCTTCAGAGCACCGATGTAAATTCAATGTGTCTTTGTCAGAGATATGTGTATGCCAGGGGCAGGTGTCCTGGTCTGTCTCTATGTACAAACCCTGGAAGCGTACATAGAATGCGTTTCCCTCCTCTAAGAGAGACGTCCCACATGTTGGTGGTGATACAGAGTTTGTTATTGAACAGCCCTCCCAGGCCATAATTTATCAACACTTTATTAAGAAGAGCTAGAGAACACATTGTAGGCTCTGGTTTGGGCCACAGACAACCCAAAGGAAATTACACTGGCTACAAATGACATACTTCCAGAATTAAAGCTGAAATCTCCAAAGCTATTGTTTCATCTCGTTCCAGGCACAGAGATGAGAGATGATTCGTTCTAGACAAGAATAACAATGAAACATCCAACTCAAAGACTGCTAGTGGCGTTTGTTACACAACTATCTGGGAAGCTGTCCAGTGAAAAGGGTAGGCACTTTAAAAAAATACTTTGCAGGCGATTGAATGAAAATAAATAACAGTGCTATATACATATATACACATATGCTTGCATTCAAAGTGCAAAAATGTTTAATAGGGACCAGTAATGTACCTGAGATAAAAAGTACAGGAAAAAAAGGTCCCAAAGGCATCAGCTCTGTACTCCTATTTATAAGAATGTCCTCAATGGCCAGACAATGTCTGGGGATGTGGGGTTGTATTGTGGCCCTCACAGTATCTCCATAAGTGGATGAGATCAGAAGACCAGGAGAGAGAGATGGACCAGGAGAGAGAGAGAGAGCGAGAGAGAGGGAGAGAGAGTAAGAAACAGAGAGAGTGAGAGAGAGAGAGAGAGGGAAAGAGGGAGGGAGAGGGAGAGAGAGTAAGAAACAGAGAGAGTGAGAGAGAGGGAGAGGCAGAGAGAGAGAGAGAGAGAGAGAGAGAGAGGGAGAAACAGAGAGAGGGAGAGAGAGGGAGAAACAGAGAGAGAGAGAGAGAGAGAGGGAGAGATCGAGAGAGAGGGACCAAGAGGGAGAAACAGAGAGAGCGAGAAGGAGAGAGCGAGAGAGAGAGAAACAGAGAGAGGGAGAGGGAGAGAGAGAGAGAGAGAGAAACAGAGAGAGAAACAGAGAGAGGGATGTTCACGTCACGCTCCCCAGATAGTCCGATGCTGAGTCACGGTCCTTGCTTGCTCGCCCCACCCCTCCATCCCTCCCTCCCTCCCCCACCCCCATCACACTGCAGATATCAGGTGACCGCTACCTCCCTCTTCCCTTCGACCCAGTCTCCATGGTGATGTGTGTGTGTGTGTGCAGCAGGCTCAGGCATCAGTGAAGGACAGTGTTGTGATGAGCTGTCACCTGGCACGTCAACTAGACGCAATACACACACATTCTGCTGTCGATGCTCTGTTCTCCCTCTCTCTCTCTCTCTCTCTCTCTCTCTCTCTTTGTGCTTCTCTCTCTCTCTCTCTTTGTCCTCTAGAATTATCTGTAGGTCAGTTGCCTTCTGTGTGTGTGTGTGTGTGTGTGTGTGTGTGCACACCTTGTAGGCAGCCTCCCTCATGAACTGCTTGGCCGGCATCTTCCAGATGGCGGGCACGGTGATGACCCATCTAACGTCGTTGTTGTCAAAGTCTCCCCCGGTCTGGTCGCTGAGCTCCTGTAGGGGGCGACACACCAGCCACCATGACGCATATGCACAGTACTGCGCCGCTCCTGTTCTAACGCAGTGGTTCTCAAACTGGGGGTTGGGACCCCCCGAGGGGTCGCGAGACACAGAGGAGGGGGTCACGAGATGAAAAGTTTGAGAACCACTGTTCTAATGGACTCTGTGTGTTTGTAGTGGCATTACACCTGCCCAGGGACAGCACCTGACAATTAGCCAATACAGCTAAACTGGTACATTTACAGAAAATATCTAAACTGTTACGACAACTAGCTAGTTGTGGCTGTTTACTCAGTATATAACATTAGCCATTTAACAACTAGGTAGTGGTGGCTGTTTGCTCAGTATATAGCATTAGCCTTCTAACAACTAGGTAGTTGTTGCTGTTTACCTGGTGTATGTAATTCATTACCTTTAATGCTTGCTCCTTAAAGAATGCCAGTGCATAAGCAAAGATGTCTAGAGCTTTCACCCTCTTCCCATTGGCTGCCTGGATGTCTGTGTCGATGGAAAGGTTCTGATTGGTAGAGATGATGGAAGATATTAGTTTAAAAGGAAGTAGCATAGTAGTATATTACAATGGATACAAGCAGACACACCGCAAAACCATTTACTTATTTACAAGGTATCTTAAACACCTTCACATGCGATAACCAATCATAAATCACCAAATGGAATGGAAGCATTGCGTTGGCACGGCGATCAAAATGGCGATCACGAGCCTGTCCTGCGTGCGTGCATATGAATGTGTCTGTGTGTGTGTGTGTACGTGCGTGTGTGTGTTGGTGTGTGCATATGAGTGTGTGTGTGTGTGTGTGTGTCCACTGCGGTGGTGTGCATATGAGTGTGTGTGTGTGTGTGTGCGTGTCCCCACTGCGGTGGTGTGCATATGAGTGTGTGTGTGTGCGTGCATGTCCCCACTGCGGTGGTGTGCATATGAGAGTGTGTGTGTGTGTGCATGTCCCCACTGCGGTGGTGTGCATATGAGGGTGTGTGTGTGTGTGTGTGTGATGGTAAGGAGTGTGTATGCTGGCTATCATCTTCAGTTCACCCTGTCAAGCCTTGAAGAACAGACAGAAAGACAGACACAGACACAAATTCATGCACTCACACATCATGTAAATAGGCAAACAGGCCAGTAAACAGTAAGGCAGTAAGAGAAAGATACCTCTCTCACACTCTCACACACAAGCACACACACATTGATATTATAATTTAGGCCTTGCTCCAGTAGTCTTTGTTTAGCTGTCCTTGTTTCCTGTTGATTGTTCAGGGAGAAGCATGGACCTGTGGCAGTTAGACTAAGCTAGGATAAAGATAACGCTTTATTGATCCCTGAGGGGAAGTTCAGGTGGTACAGTAACATCAAGGCAAGTCGAGCATGACAGACGTGCGTTACAGCAAAAAAATATGCTATACTTCTGAAAGAGAGAGAGCGAGAGAGAGAGAGAGAGAGAGAGAGAGAGAGAGTTATACATGTACCTGCTGATTTGATAATAACCAGTACTGTTCAATTCATTGAGACACGCTGTTGCAGTGGGGTGAGGGGCATATTCTGAGTTGTGTGTGGGTGGGGGTATGTACAGTATCTGCCACATTCTTTGAATGAAATCTTCACATCAATGTTTTTGAAAGAAATTACTGTACCATGTCCATGTTAACTTTCATTAACATCTATTACGCTTGTTAGGTACACACACACACACACACACACACACACACACACACACACACTTGCGCACGTTTAAACGTTTTATATTAAAATACTTGAATATAAAGAAATACTCTTTCCTAATATTTTTCCTCCTCTCTGCCTCCTGCCATTTCCTGACATTGGCAGAATTAGGGAAGGATTATGGGAAAATGTCAGCTCAGCATGTTTTTAAATCTGTGTCCTCTACTCTCAATTCATCTTCCCTCATTGAGTGACATTTTTCATTATTCTAGATTTGTAATTGATTTTAGTTTCTTTTCTTCTTCTGTTTTTTTAATACACACACCTTGAAAATGTGTGCTTTACATTTTCCCTTCTCATATACTGTTTGACTTAAGTATAGTAATAGGCTTCATAGATGGGCTTCAGTGGAAAGGACTTATGTTCTGATCAATACGTGGCCTAGAAGATATTACACATATTTACAATATATGTGTGTTGTGCTAACACAGACTTCAGCAGTCACCTGGGGTTAGGTTATGTTTAACAGCTATAGCAATGCATCACCCAGTACAAAAGCCTTTGCACTTAAATTTGACTTCCTCCTCTAGAAGCCCGCGTGGGCTTGTATGAGCTCAGCGGTAATCGACATTACACTCAGCGAGACGAATCTCACCTTTAATTACCTCTTGGATTTACATGGTCTGCGGACATTAATGTCATGGGATTGTACATATTGCATGCTGTCGCTATCGTTGCACAGGGTTCTGAATTCCGTGGGCCCCGCGGACATTAGTGAGTTGTATATCTGGTATGCATGGGAGGTGTTTTGACCTTTTATGGTGGCGGCACATTCAGAAAACCAAGCACTCTGTATCTGTTATTGGAGCCAGTGGGACTCTGTAATGACCAGGCAGGAAAAACAGAAACCAAATTAAGAGAACTGGTGTGCAGCAGGGCAAATGAGAGAATAAACGGAACCTTCAACTGTGTGTGTGTGTGTGTGTGTGTGTGTGTGTGTGTGTGTGTGTGTGTGTCTGTGCCTGAAAGAGATAGATGAAGGAGACGTGGTGCCACAGACAACGATGGAAGTTACATTGTGATTAGTTTGTTTTGTTGATTTAGATAATAATTATTGTTTTCCTCATCGTAGCTCCTGCTCTGGTGCCTTCACATACTGAGAGGAAATGTTAATTGTTATCAACCTAGACAGTGGACTGTCAAAATTTACACACTTTATGCAAATTATCCTAATGTAAATGATTGATTGTTTGTTATGCTGATTTATGGAGGCCACTGATTGTGCAGGTGTGTTGTTCAACACTGCAATGCAATTAAACAGCAGCAACCAATTATATGAAGCGGGATGTTGGACAAATATGGCATCGGTAAACATGCTAGCTGTGAATATCATTTGGTTGTGTGGGAAGGTAGGAGTAATGATTAGGGCGGTCAAAATCCCAGCTGAAAGGTCTTACATGCCTGTCCCACCTGTAAGCATCCTTGAGCAAGATGGCTTAAGGTCAGCTTAGATGCTTAGATGTATTTGTTTTGATATTGAGTTTGAATATCAATAATTGTTCTCCAGCATCGCATATTGTACCCGTTGGATGCTTATTATGTTTAAGTAAGGGGCTGTATAAAAATTAGCCATAATAATTAGGTTCGTGAAAATATTGACACGTTTGCAATTAAATAAAGTTTTAGATTGCATGATAGCAGAGTGACAAAGATTCTGACAAAGGCAAGATACTTTTACCTTCCTGTGGGCTGAGAATTTTAATTCACACTTGTTAAAGTCCCATTCAGCACTAGTGTTAAGAGTAAATGCTGCTGATAAAACGGTTTTGGGTTTATATTGGCACTTCTGGGTCATTGTGAGGCAAATACATCAGAAAGAAATTACCAGAAGCAGTTCCTGGCATACAGCTTTATCATGTGAGCCATTAATAACAATATATACTTTGACGGTTATGCGTCAGCTTCCCGCGGTGATATTTATGCAGTAATGGAGAAATCTCTTCAGTCATTAATGGTAAAGTGTGTGTGTGTGTGTGTGTGTGTGTTTCTTCAGCTTATACGTTTGTGCCTGGGAGACGTTCGATTCTCTGGTTTTGATTTCAGGCCCCCTGCTTGTGCACACACCCGCAGAGGGAGGTTGTGTTGTCCATCCCCACACCCCCTGCTGCACCATGATAAAGGAAGATGGCTGTGTCCTAAGGGTGCTGACTCAATTTGGAAATAGCCCGCCTTCCATCCATCTCTCCATCTCTCCCCCTTCCTCCTTCCCATGGAAGGGAGGTAGAGACACGTTCCACAGGGGGTATTGGCTGGGAGGCAAAGTCATCCATCCAGGGCCCCTATATCAGCCTTTCCCAGTCTGAACGCATGCATAAACACACACGCACACACACACACACACACATATTTAAGCAATCTGTTAGTCAAATCTGCCTCTCTCTCTCTCCACCGAAGCATCTCTTTCTTTATCCCCCTCTCTCTCTCTCTCTCTCTCTCCCTGCAGGGTCTGAAGTGATACTAACACTCAAGTCATCATGAGTGTGCACACACGTGTGTGTGTGTGTGTTGTGTCTGTCTGCGTGTGTGTCTGTGTGTGTGTGTGTGTGTGTGTGCATGTGCGTGTGTGTGTTTGCTTTCACCTCATAATATGATCAAAGGCTGCCTCTATCATCCAGACAGATGCTGCATTCTGACCCTGACTCAAGTGAAATGCTAATGGTTGCATGAATGGCAGAGGGAGAGAGAGAGAGAGAGAGGGAGAGCTAGGCAGAGAGAGAGAGAGCGAGATAGACAGATAGAGGGAGAGATAGACAGAGAGAGAGAGATAGACAGATAGAGGGAGAGATAGACAGAGAGAGAGAGAGAGGGAGAGATAGACACAGAGAGAGAGAGCGAGATAGACAGATAGAGGGAGAGATAGACAGAGAGAGAGAGAGAGAGGGAGAGATAGACACAGAGAGAGAGAGAGAGATAGACAGATAGAGGGAGAGATAGACAGAGAGAGAGAGAGAGAGGGAGAGATAGACACAGAGAGAGAGGGAGAGATATACATAGAGGGAGAGATAGACAGAGATAGAGAAAGAGAGAGAGAGATGGAGAGAGAGAGAGGTAGAGAGAGAGAAGGGGAGGGGGCGGA
>JAODUG010003708.1:0-11077 GCA_027564795.1 Aphredoderus sayanus
GCTGGCACAACAAGGTGTGAGTTTGAAACCCGAGGACAACAGGAGGGTTAAAAGGCACGAAAGAACAAACAAATACATAATAAATAAATAAATAAATAAATAAATACACACAGCGATACCAATTCAAAAAAATCCTACACAATCAGATACCGCAGCCGGGTGGCCAAATGCCATATTTTTAAGGACATTGTGAGGGCTCAACTTCAGTGAGCGATTTGAGGCGATACTACCCTGTCGAAATTAGCGCACTACGCAATTAAGTACATAGTGCGCACAGTGCACTAACAGAAGTACACATTAAATGTCAACAACAGTAGCGACAGCAGTGCAGTTGGTAGAGCGGGGCGACAGGTGATTGAGAAGTTGCTGGTTTGAACCCTGTTAACTCCTAACTAAGTGTTGATTATTTTAAAAGGGTGCTTCAGTGATGAATGGTTTGCAGCACATTATTCTGTACATAGGCTACTGCATTTTATTAGCTTCCGTAATAATCTGCATAGTTTTTGCATATGCTTTATGGATGTTAGCAGTAGGATATTTGAGCAAATGCTATTATGTGTTTTACATTTTTATCTTCCTTGTATCTTCCTCCTGCCATTAATTTAGTTCCTCTTGGCGAAATGTGAACATTTGTAGTTCCCTGTAAAGCTGAAATTGTCCTGTATTGCATGTTTATGGGCACTGAAATGACATTAGCAATGGGTTAATGAAACTACAACTCAATATAAAGCACACCAAGTGATGACCAAACACAGACGTGTGGAAAGGAGGAGAGGGAAGGGCTCCCATGTCACTCAGCCGGATGATTGGCCCGTTGACATGGCAGCATGAGAGCGAGAGGAAGGCCTTCTCACACCCCCGGACCAGGGTGTGACAGTGAAGTGTTTAAAAGCCATTATAATAACCTCAACTGAGATGACACAGTTGAAATCAGAGCCAATATAAAATGCTTGTCATCACGACGCGTAAAGTATACTTTCTGCTATGACGAAGATGCAGTGAAAAGAAAAGAAAAATGATATCCTTATGAGATGATAGGAACATACTGCCCATACTTCCCGGCTCTGTTTCACACGTTGCTTTTGATAGAAGGCGCATTGCTGAATGACCTATTGGTAGCTGGAATAGAAGGAGAGGATTGCAGGAAAACCACGAATACACTCTCCCTGTTATAGACACACTACCCACTCATCTCACCGCAACATTTCTGTGAATTTAACAATCTGCCATATTTTAAATAGCGCTTCACAGAAAAGGAAGTTTTCCCACAGTTGGAAGCTCACTGCCTTCCTTCTGATTTGCACATACAAATTAGTTGGTTTGGCCAGAGCCTTAACCAGGAAGTGGGCCAAAGGATCCTGTTGCTGACGTGCGCAGCAGTGTATACACAGAATGTGTTTCCTTGACCAAATATGTGTTTTGTTTTCATGTGCACAGATGCAATACTATGTGTATGTATCGTATGTAGTAACATAGTACTTTTAGTGGTGTTAAGCACTGGTTTGGAATGTTAACATATTACCACATATTTTATAAATACTGATTTGGGTTATGAGACTTGGCGATGAGTACTAGTATTTGTAGAAATATCGTATAAATTGTGGCACAGGAACAGATTGTTGTCATCCCATAAGGATGTTTATACTACTTTTTCCCATTAGCTGCATCATCATAGCAGAAACCAACATACATTACACATGTCAAAATGACAAGCATTATATGTTGGATCTGATTTCAACTGTGCCTTTTCAGTTAGGCTATTTCCTAATTAAACCCTAAGTTTTTATTTAACCCATTAAAATCCAGTCAGTCTCCATAAAAATGCAGTAACGCACCATATTCTAGGTAGAGTATACTACAAAAAGGAAATGGATTAATAGCAGGAGGAATTCTGAATAAAAGATAAAAATGTAAATTAGTTCAGTGTACTTCACTCCATTTGTTTGTGGAACTTAAGAACAGGCAGGATACATTGTGCAGAACACAGACACATTTTTATATGTATTTGTAGGTTCCAGTTAAGAGGAAGTATCTGTACTTAACCATGTTACAGTACAAAATACCTTCTGAGAATATTACCTGATTAGTCACATTGTGTTCATTACGGACAATGAGGCATATTGACTCACCTGCATGTGTAATTCATGATGACTTGACTAAATGTCCACAAATTAGACCTCAATGAGTTTGTGCAGGTTAAAGGAAAAGTTCAGTTCTAACCAAGCTCTGTTTATGCTCACACCAATGAATGTCTGTGTATGGCAGGGTTCGTTTTCACAGTCAGCTGCCCTCCTTTAGTGCAAAAAACCCCCAATAAATCTCTTCAGCCACCTTTTCACTTTCTTCTCTACAACCTAATCCTGTAAATCAACATAGATTATACATGCCTGCAAGCCCAAGCGAAGGCTTGCCGGCATATATTATCAACATAAATATAAAGAACATATAACCATGACAACATAACCTTGACTAGCTGCAGAGATGTCCTGATATCCAATCATTTGAGGACATTAATATCTTTTGGGTAGGTGATTTCCTCATATGAACCTTTAGCTGGCCCTGTTTGAGATCTGATACCGGTGTGATTCCTGACTATACTGTCGGATTTGCCCTGGTTCATCGGATCACATTCTCATCTGGATTTTGTGCTGGGGGGCTTGTACACCTTGTGTTCGTGTGTTATTCTTTCCTACACAGCTATACGACACCCAGATACAGATCAGATATTAATACAAGGCGTTAAGGATGTTTTTGTTCTGTAGGAACATGAGATGGAGAATTCTGTAAGGGTCACAATGACTGTAATTAATTAACTTGCTCACACCTGCCTTGCAGTTCAGTAGATGACCAGGAATTTACAGGGCTCACCAGCTTGCACATGATAACTTTATGATACATTAAGCCGAAACTGATTTAAAAACCATGTTGGAATCTACTGTATTAGCTTTGTTGAGTGGCAGTCATGGGATATTCCTAAAAGATCTGCCAGTGTTTGGTACAGGTATGGTTGTTGTTATGCATATTGACATGCCTGCAAGTATCCAGAGATTAAAATGCAGTATAGATAATGGAAGCCTTTCTATTTGCATCATTCATTTCTGTCTCTCTATTTGCATAATTTCCATAGATGTATAAAATTAATCTTATTTACATTTACATTTTGTATATTACAATAGGTAGGCCTACATTTGTTTCTAGTAGCGGAAATGGCAGTTATCATAAGCATTCTATTAGAATAGGGACATTTGCAGTCATTAGAGCTAGAGGCTTCTATGCCAATCTTTCCTCCTGGCCAAAGAGGAAATGGACCATCCGGATAGTTATCAGCTCAAAGTTCAAAAGCCAGCATACAGTATGCGATGGTATGGGGCTGTGTTAATGCCCATGGCATGGGTAACGCACATTTGTGAAGGCCCCATTAATGCTGAAAGGTACATGAAGGTTTTGGAGCATCATATGCTGCCATCCAAGTCTTCTTCAGGGACGTACCTGCTTATCCAAGCAAGACAGTGCCAAGCCACATTCTGCATGTGTTACAACAGCGTGGCTTCGTAGTAAAAGAGAAAAATATGAAAACGGAAAAACCCCGGACTGATGAGCAACTGAAGTTCTACATTAAGCAAGAATGGGAAAGAATTCCACCTACAAAGCAAACAGTTAGTGTCCTCAGTTCCCAAAATCTTACTGAGTGTTGTTAAAAGGAAAGGTGATGTCACACAGTGGTAAATATTCCCCTGTCCCAGATTTTTTGGAACATTCAAATTCAAAGTGAGTGAATATTTGCAAAAAACGCTAAAGTTTATCAGTTTAAACATTAAATATCTTGTATTTGTACTGTATTAAATGTAATATAGGTTGAATTGGATTTGCCAAATATTGTATTCTGTTTTTATTTAAGTTGCACACAACATCACAACTTCATTGGAATTGGGGTTTTTGAGTCTGGTTACACCAGGCTATCAGTCTGGGACCCCTCAGTGCAAAAGCATCTGTCACCTGTGTAGAAAACAATCAGGCCAATCAGTGGTCAGCAGACGTTTTTCCCAAGATGACGACAACAGCATACGTCATAGATCCGGTTTAAATCTGTCTAACTGATTTTAAATTCTGATTGGTTGAGATAAAGGTACGAAGTCCAATCATATGTAAGGGAGTTTAAGTGAAATGTATTAGCACTGCCTTTATGAATTAAGGGGTTCCAGACTGATATTAGTGGTGAAGTCAAAGTGTAACTTGCGAGATCAGTATGGTATCACGAGGCTAAGAGATCTCTACCCAGGTCTTCAATGTCATTTATACTGTAGGTTCAAGGTGTTTTTTATTTAAACATATTGTTATGAGATTTGACCATCTCTTCCAAAAAGTGTACAAATGGGCCTAATGTAGCTGTTATGTTTTCTGATTTGTTCATATATTTCCACTGACATACTGTAGTCTACAAGGCAAATGTTCAAATTTTGGGTTGATACTCGATTCCAAAAGAACAATGTCAGCCATCAGTGTCTGTAGCCTATTTAGGGACTTTCCAATGAAATATCAAACATATGTACTGACTAGCCTAAAGTACTGTTATTGTTGCATATAATAACATGACGTAACAGATAATGCAACCTAAGTCAATGTTCCTGATGCGAGGAGTCATGAAAGACTCCTCATATTGGCACGCAAAAGCCAGGAAAGGGTAGGAAAGCATAAATACACACACAGATGTCATTACTCTGCACTTAATTGGTGCATACAGTACATGCTGTAAAAGTATACACATTTACAGCATGTATGTCTATACTCAGCCCCATTAAACACTTCCGAAGGAATTGCGTAGGCATATGCCTGCTTGTTCAACTAAAGTTAACATACTCACAGAACTCTCATTATTTGTGACTCCTACCTTAGTCGAATAGACTGCTGCCTGCCTCTACACCTATAACACAACTTTTTTTTTGTACATTACATTCCCAATCTAGTCCTTTGCTTAGATTAAATTATTGTACAATACAAATGGTCAATAAAGGATTTATGAGCAAGGTGAACATTTATTCATCTTAACCCTTGTGACGTCCTTAATTTGATCAAATTATGCCACCAGAGGGCGCCATCTGATTGTGTATGATTTTTTGTCGTGTCATTGCTGTGTGTATTTATTTATTAATTAATTATTTCTTTATTTGTTTTGTTTTTTTGTGCCTTTTAACTCCCCTGTTGTTCTCGGGTTTTAAGCACACACCTTGTTGTGCCAGCAGTGCACATCAAATGTCTGTGTAAGCTGTAGAAATAGGTTTAGGGCCTTCTATCTGTGATTTGGGTCATTTTGAGGGTTAAGTAGTAGGCTACTAAGTACCCTAACATGCAACTGATAATTGGAACGAACACCACATGCCACATCCATCTACAGCAAGCAAAAGCAGCATTCCCGTCCTCGCAGTCGTTTGTGTGTGTGTGTGTGTGTGTGTGTGTGGGTGTGTGTGTGGGTGTGTGGGTGTGTATGTACAGTTCCCACCTGCCCACCCACCATCCACCCATGTGGGTTAACCCTGGGCATCATAGGTGCCCACTGCAGAGGGCCCATTGGGGCTGTGCCTGGGATCGAGGGACACCCTGAGAGTGTCTGAGGTACTGCCTGTTCATGTGGTTGCATGTGCATGAAGCAGAATGCCCTCAGCGCCCTGCGTGGCCCCCTGGTGGGCCGTTGCAGAATTGGATTAGAATCGCCTCCAATCACATGACAGCGTTGAAGGGCTGCACATGGACACAAACAACCCCCCCCCGTTTTACCGTTCCCACCCATCCGGCAAGGAAGAACCAAAACAAAAACAAAGATGGAGGAAGCCTAAGGGACCAGACAACAGTGATTTTCCTGAAAACACGTCTCGTTAAAGAAAGAGATGCTTAGTCTGGTTTCATGTTGTTTGTCTTGTTTGCTAATTACACATTGGAAACTGGGTTTATTAACCATGTGCTTCTCAGTTGTGTTCATCTAAAGGTAATTCGTCAATGTGATGTCAAGCGATCTTCCTTAAATGTCAACCATGATTTGCCGATGTAATGATTTCCTTTTTTGCATTTGGATTCATTTCAGATGAATACTGACAAGCTCTCATTGACATTCAGGTGTGTGGGTGAGGCATTATGAGTTGTCATGCTGGTGGAGAAAAGGCTATTACAGTTGGGACGTATCACAATTATTTATTTTGTACATAATAAATCTAATCACCAAAGGCAATAATGGGGATGCACAATATGGCAATTATATGCCGATTATGGATGTTTCCTTTTTAATAGAACTTTAGACCTCATGGATATGCTATTCTTTGTTTTATTAAGGTTTCTGGTGGTCTTCTATTAAAAAAAGGAATTGTTATTGATGTAGAACCTAACAGCAAATGTAATTAACATTGACAGCTATTAAAGGCCTGTGTTGAATCAGAGCTGAAATTAAGCAGGTATTTATTTATTAACTGTTTATAAATCATTCATATCAAGACACATTTCAGGTTATGGTTACAGATAAGAACTAATGACATTTTATGCAACATCGATATTTAATCTACCAGTTTCCAAAAATAACATTTCTAATTTTCTCTTTTTGTTGAGTATGTAAGTTACAATAATCATCATTTATCTTTCATTTTATGATTAACTGTAAGAATTGGTGAAAGCTATAGTTTCATCAAAGCATTACATGCTCATTCACAAATGTTTACTACACACATATTTTACTACTCACTTCATCCATCCGTCCATCCTCAACCACTTATCCGGAGTCGGGTCACGGGTGCAGCAGCTTCAACAGGGAACCCCAAACTTCCCACATTAACCAGCGCTGACTTGGGGATCCCGAGGCATTCCCAGGCCAGTGTGGAGATATAATCTCTCCACTTCGTCCTGGGTCTTCCCCGAGGCCTCCTCCCAGTTGGACATGCCTGGAACACCTCCCTAAGGGGGCACCCAGGGGGCGTCCTTAACATATGCTACGCACTTCATGAGCAATAAAAAAAATTTGCAATGTTTTTATTGCACATTCTTCACAATAAAAGTGTTTTTAAACTTCATTTGCATTGCTCTTTCAGTTGTTTGTCGTAAAATTGCTAACTAAACATTAAATATTGAGGAAAATTAGCTAGGGGAAAAGATGCACAAATCAGAACTAATGGTCCCAACAGTAATTTTAGTCTGCTCTGGTATGTGAATAATGCGATAATGTTTTAGAGATCTGCTATGGTGATTATCTGTGGTGTGATAACAGTTGCTGGCGTAACAGAGAAGCGTTTATTAATCATTACTCCCAACAGATATTCACAGAAGCTACTGTACATGTAAACAAATGGGCAAAATAGTGCTATGTAGCTTTACATATGGTTACACATGGTTAGGAAACTCTTTAATATAATTTAACCATCAAATCTAGTATGAATATTACTGTATCCACTTAGCTGCCAATTACAACAAAAATGCCAAGCACTTTTTACTACATGTTTTAGATTGAACAGAGAAAGATATTGATAATAAATGAAAATGGAGCCTTTATTCATGACAACTTGACATTAACCAAGACAACACAACCTAGTCATACACATTCATAAAGACTCATGCTCATTATGGGTGTCATTGGTCTATTTAAGACCAGGCAAGACAATGTGCAATTATATCTGTAGGTAAGTATGGTTAATAGAACATGAAAGCATAAATATAACTCATAAGTAAATGTAACTCGTCATGTAAAACTCAAATGTAACTCATCATGTAAAACATCTGCTTTTAATTTTTAGACTAAGGATTGTATAGCTTCAAATGACCAACAATGCCCATTACCATATATGACAGGCAAAATATAGATCTAAGTGTTAAAACATTCCAGTCAAAAGTGTTGACATTATAATTAGAAGACAATTCAACTGAAAATGAACCTGAGAAAACCATAAATAAATAAGAGAACGATCTCACTAATATTGCCTGAAGCGTTCATTTGTGCTTAAACAGTGGATAACAGTCCCAGTGGGCCAAAGCCATTACTCTGCGATCACACATGCTGGGGGGATAAAAACAATTAAACAGCTGGGAGACCATTTTGTTGGTCTCTCGGAAATTGCCAAATCAATATCAGTCTATGTGCATCAAATCCATCTTCTCTTCTGCGTTCTGTGTGATGGAAAATAGATTTTCTTGATTGCCACAGCATAACAGATAGCCTCATACTGCAGCGATGACCTTCCCTTCATCAACGCCGTGACTCTGTACTGTGACAACGGAAAACGCTGCGATTTGGCAGCTATGCGTTCTACTGCCACAGTTCCAGGGTCGTGACACTCAAAGCCCACCCCACCCCCCAGTTCAATACACGGAGCAGAATCATTTAAACCAGAGCTACATGTGAAGTTGCAATAGAAGAAGAAGAAGAGGCTGAAAGGTTGTGGGTTCAAGCAAGATGCCTAACCCCTATCTAATGCTTGTAATTGTACTCATTGTAAGTCGCATTGAATAGAAGTGCCTGCTAAATGACCTGATTGTAATCGGGTTGCTGTTTAGAAAGTAACATGCTTGTGAAGGACTGCAGTGAAAGTACCTGTATTTTTAACCTGCAGCATGCATATAACCCTCCTGTTGTCCTCCGGGTCAAACTGACCCAACGCACTACCTCTCTGTGGCAGATAGAGGGCGTAAATCCTAATTCTACAGTTTACACAGACATATGATGTGCACTGCTGGCACAACAAGGTGTGAGTTTGAAACCCAAGGACAACAGGAGGGTTAATATGGTACTGTAAAATTGTGAATAATAAATGTGTATATTTGTGTGGATCATGCCTCAAATACAGTAACTGCACGCAATTGAACTTAAGGTACAGTCTAAAAACTGAAACATTCGTTTAATTTAGCAGACAGCCGTGAAGTCAGAAGGATCTGAGAGAACAATGGCAGAGGCAGAAGACTAGTTCTTGTATAATTCATCGACTGCCAGCATGACTTTGTGTAGATGAACCAACCAAGTCTCATGATTTCTTTATTATTTAACATCAATCAATCAATCTTTATTTATGTAGCACTTTTCATACAAATACATGTAACACAAAGTGTTTCACACTACAAAACCATTAAAAACAACTGCAAGTATACCACCCCATGTAACGCCCATCAGCCCAACCCTCCAATCACAAACAAGCACCAGGGGAAAGCTGAAAATCAAGCCCAAACATCCGGAGTACCATTCCTGCCAAACATACCAAATCATTATTTTATATATGATATTGTATGCACACAATATCTCTACCATTGGCTGCAACTGTATTTGTTGCACAGCTTTGTTTTGTCTGCTTCACAAATTAGTTTTTAATTCAAGGCCACATGCTGATCTAGCTGGCTATTGTATTGCTTCTGATAAGGAACTCCAATTAGTTTTCCCTGACATGCATGAAATGAACATGAAATACTCTGACCCAACACACAGAGGTTTAGATGTTTGTTACTCTCAAATGATAGCATCTTCAACGAGCACATCTCTGTAATTGCAAATGTATAACCATTCAAATGTTTATGAAGCCACTTATAGGTACCTACAGGATAAGCATACTGTAACAACCTGTGGCAGGGCTAAGAAATAACACCAGGTGGACAAAGATAACTTTATTAACCATGAAACTATGGCAAGCAATACAATCGGCTAATCTTCAACCTCACCTTGGCCTCCCAGGTGAGTTTGAAGATTGATGACTGGGTCGTTACCAGTCTTCTAACGAACCCATTCCAGCAGGTGTGTTGGAGCAGGGAGATACCCAAGTGAAGGCTGGCTCTGTGAGACTACTACACAAATAACAATTCAATTCAATTCAATTCAGCTTTATTGGCATGACAGTTATCAAACAGTATTGCCAAAGCCCAGAGAAACATCCAAACATCCAAAACACAAGACAATAGAACACACTATTAACTGTACCAACACTACAACAACACACGTAGTGATGATAGGAACAACAAAAACAACATCTGGATCACATAGCCCCTTAGCTTCAAATACTCTAGTGCAGCATTTCTCAACCCTGGTCCTGGGGGACCCCTGGCCTGCATGTTGTATAGCTGGCTCCCTGCTCCCACACACCTGAGTTACATGAATGGGGTTGTTACCAATCTCTGCAGAAGGCTGATAACGACCAATTCATCTGAATCAACATCTACAACATGCAGGGCAGTGGTCCCCCAGGACCAGGGTTGGGAAACGTTGCTCTAATGACATGTATACGGATTAGCGAGCCGCTATAATTTTACTAGCCAAACATAGTTATTGTTTTTCTAACCAACTTGAATTTGTGTGGCAGCAGACCGAGCTGTCAGTGGCTGTCGCATCAAGGGAGTGGGAGGAGGAAACCATAGGTACCACTGCAGACTCGCTACAGCAACAGAATTCAAAAATGATTTGTAGAAAATAATTGCTTCCTTCAGCACTATTTATGATACAATTTTTCACTACTGTACTGTACATGCTGCGTATGTGGTTAGCTCCACGCCTATATGTGTTTGTCCATTCTCTTGAGACTCGTCCATTTGATGTTGATGAATATCATTATCATGTTAATGCTATTTTATCTGCCTTATTTTCAAGTGTTTGTGTGTGGGGATTTCTGGTCGTAATGCTGGGAGAAATGTGTTCAGTGATTAATGTCATGAAATATTTAATCCTCCTCGTTGTTTATCTTTCATGCACAGGGGACAGCCTTGCTCTTAGCGTGTTTTATATGCAATAATAAATAATGTCATTATTAATATCTGAGGCCGATCAGCCGTATACACAAATCAAATATTTTATTAATTATTTTCTGTTCCGTTTGCTAAGAGTAATGTGGCTCTGTGCAGTTAACAGCCAGGGATTTCTGTTTCCTCCTGCAAAGGAAAACAGCAATCCCAGTATACAATCTAACCTGAGATGATGTGGCAAGGAGACGGATGCAGAGAAGGCAGTTGAGGTCATTGATTGGCACCCATAAATCAACTGCCCTTGTTTTAGAGAGAGAGAGTGAGAGAGAGAGAGAGGGAGAGAGAGAGAGAGAGAGAGAGAGAATGACAGAGAGAGACAGAGAGGGAGAGGGAG
>JAODUG010003709.1:0-11076 GCA_027564795.1 Aphredoderus sayanus
ATGATTTGTGTGTTTTTCAATTGGCATTGCTGAGTGTATTTATTTATAAATTAATTATTTCTTTATGTATTTAGGTTATTTTTTGTGCCTTTTAACCCTGTTGTTGTCCTCTGGTTATAAAATCACACCTTGTTGTGTCAGCAGTGCACATAATATGTGTGTGTGAGCTGTAGAATTAGGTTTAGCGCTTTCTATCTGCCACAAAGAGCTAGTGATTTGGGTCATTTTGACCCAGAGTACATTACGAGGGTTAACGGCCTGTCCATGGCTTGGTGGCAAAGTCAAATCCATCGCTATGACACATCAAATTGTTGTAGCTACTTTGTACATTGTCATATCTGACCCAAACTTTAATAGATTGATAAGGGTCTGGCCCTGAACACAATGATATGCTAATATTTACCCATAGTCATAGCGCCACCTACTGGCGACAGGAAGTGACCTTTAACAAAGCAGCCCTCGCTCCCTGATTTACCTACATGGACGAAAATTCTGTGGATTATGTATTGTATCCTGACGCACAGAAAAGGTTCTTGGAGCCATTCCTTATATCTAACAGGAAGTTCGCCATTTTGAAGTTTATGGACAATTTTTCGACATTTACATGCTATGTATTTTGACGAACTCGTCCAAGAGATTTAATGTGAGTGAATTGAAAATGCTCCTGTGTGTTGTAAAGACCATAATAATTTGAAGTTGTACAAACTTTGATTATTTGATAAAGGGTGTGTCCTCGGCATGGCATTGAATGTTGATGATTCGCAATGAAACATCATATTCATATAACTCCAGTGTACATGCTCACACACGCACTAAACTGTAGTTTTGTCAAAGTCCAATCCTGATGACACCCATAGGACAATATTCACTCAGTCATAGTGCTACCTATTGGTGACAGGAAATGTCAAGTTTTACACTGTAGGGTTCTGCTACTAGACAGTTTGCCATATCCTCTTCATTACTATCTCAGAATAGTCCCAAGACATGGGTTATGGCATGATATGGTCATTCGTTCTACGGCCTGTTGATGGCTTGGCGGCAAAGTCACATCCTTTGCCATGACATATCAAAGTGTTGTAGCTCCTCTGTACATTATCATATTTTAACCAATTTTAACTGGCGACAGGAATTGACCCTTTAACAAAGCAGCCCTCGCCCGATTTACCTACACGGATGAAATTTCTGTGGAACATATAACGTATCCAGACGCACAGAAAACTTTCTTGCAGCCATTACCTAAGTCCAACATATATTTTTAGGCATGTTTTCGCCATATACAAGATTCTGAATATATTTTAATGAACTACTAGTATGTTCATTTTGCAGTCCAGCTTTATGCCATTAATGATGTCAAGCTGTAAAGCTTGTGAGGTTTTGTTTAAAGGTGTGTCAATCCTTCGCCGTGAAACAGGAAGTTGTTGTAACTTCACTGTACATTGTCAAATCAATACCAAATTTCTAATGGTGGTTAAGAGTCTCGGCCTCAGCACATCTACCTGCCAAAGTTAGGAGTTATAGTCATAGTGCCACTTACTAGCAAAAGGAAATAAGCCTTGTGTGACAACCTTTATTTGATTTACATGAAATGTTCATGTTCCAGTCTAGTTTTATGACATAAATTATATTATGCTTTGAAGCTTGTGATATTTTGTTTAGAGGCATGTCTATTCTTCGCTGTGAAATAGGAAGTTGTTGTAACTTTACTGTAGAAGTTAGAATCACTACCAAATTTTACATCTTGGACATCAGTCTCAATCTGAAGACATCTATATATCATTTAGGGGTTATAGTTACTGCGCCACCTACTGGCGATAGGAAGAGCAACTTTTCTCCATCGCTTAGCGTCCAAAGCTCGTGACATTTCGGTGCGAGGGCCCTCCCAGTGTTGCTTGCAGCCCTAGTATTCTTTTTGTCTTTGTTTAAAATTTCTTGTTTCTAGAATAATCACTTACTGTGTTATGTTGACCAAAGTGCTAGCAGTAGCCTAGCCTAAGCCGCCTCATAATCCACCTGTAGTGGGCAAAGACTGCTGCAATTTTGTGCTATAGTAACACTTTATTCATTAAATAATACATGCTATGTGGATAAGGCTGGTTAGGGAAGGACACATTGTGTCATGCTATAGCATAAACTAACCTTCAAACATTGTATACATGCTTGTGGAGTCAAATGGCTGGTTATCAAAACGTCACTCCCCTTTCCCTGTTCCACCTGTGTAGACTG
Source organism: Aphredoderus sayanus (assembly GCA_027564795.1). Taxonomy (NCBI): domain Eukaryota; kingdom Metazoa; phylum Chordata; class Actinopteri; order Percopsiformes; family Aphredoderidae; genus Aphredoderus; species Aphredoderus sayanus. The sequence goes on from JAODUG010003709.1 coordinate 2,224, forward strand.
TCCCTACACATGGTTCCGGGGATGTCTAACCACTGCTGCCGTGACCCCTCCAATCTGCCTCCCATTCAGAATATTACAGAAGCGTCTTATGTAATATTCTGAATTGCCAGGTGGAATGAATGCACAATATAACTCTATAATGCTGTGGAAAATATAAAAGGGTTCTGGTTCAAACAAATGTGGTTGCACAGTCAAAGGCAACAGCACCAAAGCCGTAGCAAACTACACGGAAGACGGGCGGGTTCAGCAGTGGCAAGTTAGATGTAAAGCAACAGCCACTGTTATCTGTTAATTAATTAATTAATATAATAAGGTGCTATTCCACACAGTGGTATTTTCACTTAAGCATCAAATACATTGTCTCAATATAGACGTCAAGGAACTACAGTATGTCAACATGTGGAAAGGGGCATTGAATGGAACTTTAAACAAACATGAAATGGCTAGCAGTCTGGAAAATGGACTCTCGCTCTCTTTACAAATACTAAACAAACAATACACAGAGGTCATACTTCTGTGATTCATGATTTGCTAAGCTGAGGTCAGGTCATATTTCACGGATTTAGTAGAATTGTTCAAGCAAGAGATATAATGACAGGGAAAATTATTTCAAACTCCTCAAAACAAATACAGTGTATATACCAGCCAGTAGTTACCACCCAAATGTGTTAACTCACTATTCAGATATTTCTTTACTATCTGAATAGCAACTACCACCTTTTCAATAGTGTTAATATCAAATGCCTAAAATCAACACGCTCACGTGTCTCTAATGGAATATGAGAGAACTGAATAACTGATTACAGGTTTCTCTAAGTGACACTAGTTTGACAGTTAATTTTCTCCCTAACCCTACAAAACCAATAATGTCTGTAGCCCATTTGCCAGAAATATGAATACAAATTAAAATGTAATCTGCATCAAAACAGATCAGTATAAAATGAAACAATAAAATAAAATACTGTACCTCTAAAGAAAACTATCGCTTTTCTTGATTGAATCCGTCTGTCATCCAACTACACTGCTGCTCTATCAGGCCTGGATAGGCGTCACCCTTCCCCATTAACCCCCACCTCTCCCCAGATACCCCTACCCCCGGCAACCACATTTCCACAATGGTTTATGTGTAGGAGTGCACAACAAAGTTGCAATAATTTTTAAGAATTTTATTATCCCTCCTGTTGACCTCTGGGTCTGACCCAACTGAACCAATGCACTAGCTCTTTGTGGCAGATAAAAGGCGCCAATCCTAATTTTACAGGTTACACAGACATGATGTGCACTGCTAGCACAACAAGGTGTGCATTTCAAACCTGAGGACAACAGGCGGGTGGGTTAAAAGGCACAAAAAATAAAATCAATACATAATGAAATAATTTCCGAAATAAAACGATGCTGTTCATACAACACCAGACAAATAAAGTTTATATTAAATAAAAATAAAAATAAAGTCCTTGGTCACACGCATTAAACAATTTCATTCTAACTCATACATTTTGAGCATTGAAGGTATTTCTCCTTTCCTAAATCAATATTGAGATACACACACATAGAGCTGCACTGCAGTTTTACGGCCCGGTCAAGAGGAATGTGTAACCTACCCCCTCCTTAACAGAAGGAAGAGACTACACTTCTCCTCAACTCTAATAAGACATTAATGTGAGATTAATATAATACTAAATATATGCTATGTGTTATATTGCTATTTAACTATGGGTGTATACCGATGTTATTGACAAGAATCATAGTTAAATGTTTCTTAATAATTTTTCTCACATTCTGTAACCCATGTTAGTGGTATGTGTGAGAACAGTGAATTTATGACATCCTGCCAGCACCCAAGAATGTAATATTGTGTGTGAAATGCAGACAAAACTTAAATGTGAATATCACATTATTCTCAAATCACATAAACTGATTATATAATTATATATATATATACACAGGTCATAAGTACATAAGTACACTCCTATTAAAAATATAATTACCTTTCCCATTAGGGTATCTATTCCATGCATAATTCTATATGCCTATGTCAGACCGGAAGTCTGGGAAGCTGTAATAGCGGTTAGCTAGCTCTAGAACCATTCCACATGTGTGCCCAATAGACGTTTTTGTGAATGCTGACATGTTGGAAATTAGAATCTCAATTCTGCCACACGTAACACATCACTTCCTGTGGTGAAGTGTAGACATTTCTCTTCATCACACTACTGGAGGTACCTTTTAAAGGTGGTGTTATACCTCCCTTTGCTTTGGTGTTATTAAAGGGAAATGGAGGAGTCCCTGTACTTTCTTAGGTGTTGGTTTGAGGTTTTCTATACATCTGAATGTGTCAGCTGTAACTCTCAATAGACATTCATAGATGTCAAGGACTTCCAACAGCTCATCAGTATTGTGATGGCAACTCTGACAAATATTTACTCCTTACAAGATCTTGTAAAATTGATTTATTATTTCTTTATAAAGAGACCAGCCCAGCAATGTAGTCCTCCCTCAGACTCTCACACGCTGACTGATAAGCAAGGAGCCCAAACTCACAGGTTATAAAGGCTCAGTGTAGGGGGTTTGTTTTAACACCTCAATGACCTCAGGCCATCTGTGACAATAGGTACTAAGATCAAACAAGATCAAAGGATACAGAACAGGTCAGCAAATGGTCACTAAATGTTTGTTCCCAGGCAATAGTGCTTAGGATCAATAGGTCATAAAACAATAAACCCCACTTCAGTCTACAGTCATTACTTCAAAGTATAAAATATAACATTCCTGTAGTTAAAGATCATTTCAACATTATGCATACTTATCAGATCAATAATCAATTCTAAAATTGTCATTACAGTATTTACAGAGGAAAAATCATTGAGAGCCTTCCAGAGGATGTCAGGATCTTTGGAACTTACAAAGTGCATTAACGGTTTCAAGTAGGTCACTGCACACTGCTCCATACAATATATCTTCCAGAAATGTAAGAGCCAGCTTGATTGGTAGGCATTGACATGTTTGATAACCTTCAATAAGAATGATGCCGATTGCCTTCCATGTGTCACAATTTAAGTCAAGTTCCTAACGTTCATAAACTTCTTTCCAGAAAGAACCAAATACATCTCTCACACCTGAGCCAGTGCCATTTTCCTCTGTATTATCAGGAAGTAGTCGTTTAATAATCAAGGGTTGTGCCAGCACTGCGCGATCCTAAAATCCATTTATCATTTCAGAGTTAGGCTGTGGCCACAGTGTATGGTTACCACCTTCGGCGATCTTGATGTGGAGTTGTGGGGGGAGGGTGGCTGTTGTGGGGGTTCATCACTGGACACATGGGAAGTGGAGTATGGCTGTTGTGGGGGTGCATCATTGGACACACAGGAACTGCAGGGTGGCTGTTGTTTGAGCATGACCTCAAAATCATATGGCTCTGTGTCATTGTCGTTGTTGAATGTTCACTGCCTTGACCGATTGTAACTTCATTGTCAGACACATCAGATGTGAGGTCAATGTTTGGAATATGGTGCAGTGTTATCACTATCAGTATTGTTTTAGTCAGTGATGAAGTGAGCACCTGTGATACCATGAGAGTCAATCGCTGATGGTAATGCGTTGTCCAGGTTTACACCTTCCATGCCATAGTTTATGGGGTCATCATCTAGCAGGAAATTTACTCTGGACCAATATTATCCTCACTACATCATTATCATCATCCAGCTGCAAATTATCTCGGTCAATATATTCATCATTATCATTGTCTTTTGCATCTTCTGTGTCGCTATCACTTTCTACCTCTCCCTTGGGGTAAGAAGCCTAACCTGGTCATGCAGAGTATCATAGAAAAAAACCAATGGTGCATTCCTCACGTGTTTCGTGTCCTTTGGTTGACATCCGTTTTGGGAAGAATAAACTTTTTCCTTTTTCTAGGACACTATCCATGCCACATTGTACTTATGCCCCCTCCTTGTTTTGCTTCATTATTATTATTTTCATTATTTCTAATATATGATGATATTTTACTTTGTGTAAATGCATCGATTGCATGTTTACTGGTTCAATCCGATTAACGTTTTGTTTTAAAGCGTGGTTCTGATTTTCATAGGCCCTTAATAAATAGTAATTTATTATTATTAAGTAATTTAGATGCAGATATATTGTACTTAAATCTACACTTCATTTTGGGTTTTATTACATTTGGAAAAATGTAATAAATTTGAGGCACCACTACGTTTGTATGGATTCCAGTGAACCCCTATTTTATAAGTATTAATAAATTCAGAATATTTCAAAATTATGCTTATCAAAGTCTATCATAAATCTGAAGTTATGAATTCTTTACAATGATAGGGACCCAAGTTTCTGTTACACAAACAAAAACAACCACTGCTTATTATAAAATCATAGATTTATTAAAGCACTCAACAGATCAAACATGTTGCATAATAATGATTATAACCTATAGTTAAAGAACATAGAAAATTGTACACAATTGTGCACAATAAAGGATTAAATCCTTCATCAACCTTAATGAATAAATAACATTTCAACAGTGTGAAGTAAGTGGTATGGGTCCAGCTGTCTACACTGAATGCATCTGACGATTACTAAAGAACTAACCTAGCCTTATCTTAGCCTAATTTACAGATGTTACCACAGCATTTATGGGCTTTTGTCACTGAGGGTTGCGGTATAATGCGGCACTATTAGTCAGTCACAGTAAATGTATGATGATAAATATGACATCCTGCCAGCAAGACCAGAGAAAATCTCTGTCTCACACTCAACACAGGTTACAGGTTTTAAATGTGAATATCACTTTTTTATAAAGTCACAAACACTTATATATACATTATATTATAGAGCATAAGTACTTATGTACACACCTATTAAATATATATTTACCTATCTTTTTAAGGCATAGAATACCATACACTGTTTGCATATGCCCATGCTTGATGTCATTTTTAACTGTTTATTTTGATCGCTTTGTCTTTAGTATTTGAAAATTGTAAAAATGGTTTATTCCAGAAATAGTTTATTCAAGTCAGAAAGATCCAAACATTAAATGCAGATAAACAAGCACACACCCCAAGGGACATTCTCAGCTCCTCCCAGGGCTGGATCTTATCCAGGAGGTTATAAAGGTGAGGGTGTGAAAACCCTCATCCAAAATCTATCTTCTTGGCCCATTCAGGGAATTCTCTCTCGCTGACCATGCTCTGACAATTGACTGAAGTTATACAATGTAGCTTAACTCGTTGGTTGCATCAATATAGGCCTCGTGACCAGACATGTCCATGACGAAGTGAGCTTGGTAATTTTACCTTAAGATTTCTTTTTTATATATATATCAGTAATAGCTTTGATAGTTAACATTGTTTCAGTTTTGTTGCATTATTGTTTTAATTACCATTTGCAACAGTATCATGTTAGACTCGAGAACAAGCTGCTGTCCACCAAAAACTTTGAAGCCTCCACAAATGCTAAAACATGGTCAATGGTACTCTGTACCGGAGAAACAAAGACCACGTTTAAAAGCTTCATCCAAAAGGACTAGCCCTCCAACAAAAGAAGGTCAGCGACCCACCACGAGGGTGTGTCCAGCCCAACCTCGTAGAAGAATTGCGATTTCTGACTTCACCACCAAATGGCTGACTTAAGTCATCTACAGGCGTGAGCCAGATGACTTCTCTACCCAACCACGCCTCCTCTTGACAGAAGGAAAGCAGGGTGGGCCAAGCCTCAACTCAACAGATGATCACGTAATTTCCACAGAGTCGAGGAACGCCTCTCTACCCAATGCCCAACTGCTCACCACGTCACCGCCAGGACGCCCAACCAGAAAGGGAGGTGTGTCTGTTGTTCAAAGCCAGTGTAGCTTTTCTCCTTTACACATCTATCTCTCTCTTCCCCGTTAAGGAAAACAGCCACGTGGCTGAAGCTAACATAGGTTAGAGTGAAGCTAAAATAGGCTAGGCTAGTAGCTAACTAAGCTAAGCTAAAGCATAGGCTAGGCTATGCTAGGCTAGTTTAGAAATTGTCATTTCAGTGTAGAGACTGGATGCAAACCACTTTCCATTTATTTATTATGCATGTCACTTTTAATCACTTTTTAGTGCTTTAATAAATCTATGATTTTATAATAAGCAGTGGTTGTTATTGTTTATGCGTAACAGAAACTTGGATCCCTATCATCGTAAATAATTCATTCATTCAGATTAATGATTGACTTTGATAACGAGAATAATTTTGAACTATTATTAATTTATTAATAATCATAAAGGCAAATCAAAACATTGTGTCTAAGGATGCTAAATTGTTAGTGGTGCCCCACTTATTCATAATAATTATGAAATATGAATTATGAAAATTATTAAACATTTTCATATCTTTTTCAAAAATGTAATAAAACCCAAAATTCATATGTAGGTTTACTACACTGGCCAAGGTGAAAACTGGCAGATTATGATTACTGGCAGATTATTAGTGCAGCTGTACTTTTGTATGAATAATTTACAGTGCTGACACTAGCATACACAATTATATTAATGTTATCACATTTTTTATAGGGCAAAGAAGTTGGTGGTAGCTAGCAATTATGTTATTACTACGGTTACTACGGTTTGTATTGTATATTGGGTAAAATATTTATTTTAAAATGCATCATTGACTCAGTAGCATAATAGTTAACCTAGTGCTCTGGCTTAAACAGCATTCATTGATATATAACTGGCTGTTCTGGTACTTGATGTTAACCCTCCTGTAGTCCTCGAGTTTCAAACGCGTCTTATGCAATCATATGGCGCAACCTGATTTTGTCTGATTGCGTCCTTCTCTTTAGTGTCATTGCTGTGTGTATATATTTAATAATTAATAAATTTAAGTATTTGTTTGTTTTTACGTGCCTTTTAACCCTCCTGTTGGCCTCTGGTTTAAAAAACACTACCTTATGTGCCAGCAGTGCACATCATATGTGTGTAAGCTATAGAATTTGAATTGGCACCTTCTTTCTGCCACAAAGAGGTACTGCATTTGGTCGTTTTGACCCGGAGGACAATATGAGGGTTCAGGTCGACATCTGCTGAGTCCTTACAGTTATCTCCCTGCTGAAAAAAACAATAGGAAACAATACAGAATATATAATGGTTTCCATTACAAACCATTGTTGTCCATTACAGACCATCAGCCGATCATCAACAAAAAATGTCCATCACGTAGTGTGTTTTGGGACACATTCCATTACAATTTAATGGTTTCTATTGGTGTATTGGTTTCCATTACAAATTTTGTATTGGGTTTAATCTACAGATTTTAATGGTTTCCAATACATATTTTGGTGGTTTCCATTACAAATTTGTATTGGTTTTCATATACCAATACACAATGGTTTCCATTATGGCACATAATGATTATCAGTTGCATAATCTAAGGATTCTTACATTTGTACTCATCTGATACCCGAGAGGAACTAAAAGAAGTGGCTGACTAAAGTTAATTATTAAACTTATGATAAGAAGAAAACTCACACATTTTAAATTAATAATGCTTTTATTCAAACATTTTGTGCAATTAGATGTTACTTCCAAATACTTTACTCTTGCTCAGTCAGGAGACCTGGAAAAAAGAAAGAAATTCACTTAGTGTTTTCACATTAAGAACAATTCTACTCTAAAGTAGTAAAAATCTGCCTACATCCAGTACTGTTGGTGCACATGGAAAAACACAATCCCTTGTTTCAGTTCAGTTGATGTGAACTGTACTTTTGGAACTAAAAGAAAATGTTTTGTTGTTTTTTTGGTCTGAGGTGGTGGTGTTAGTATTACATCTAGTTGCAGGAAGTAATTTAGCACTTTAATACAACTAGTAAAATGTCTAGAAAAATATTAAGGTAGTATTGCTGCAAATTCCACTGTCAGAAATTACACAAATTATGCGTCGTAACTAGTTTACACATTTGTGTCAAAATTACATCAAATCATATTGGGCAAATGCAGCTAATTTAACCCAGTCATGTTTTGAAATTAACAAAACCTGCAATTTTGCTCACAGCATTTAACACAATATGTGTAACCAAGGACTGCATGTGTTAATGTTACGTTAACTAATCTGATAACCTACCTGAAATATCCAGTGTTAAAAGCATTAGCATAGTGAAGGTCTCTCTTAACTCACACATAGGTTTCTAAGATTCTAACAATGTGCCAGTTTTAACACATTTGTTGTATAGTGTAATATTAATAGCGGTCGTTTTAAGGAAGTTATTAGACAGATTGGCCTAATTGTTCATGGCATTATTATTTGAGTAATATTCCATAGACTGGTTTTGGCCATTGATGTAACAACTAGCTATTAGATGACTGTAAAAGCAAACCTTCCCATTAGACACTTTTTTGTCAATCATCTTCAAAATACTTTTTAAAATAGCCACATAAGTCCAATAACTTCCTTTAACCCTCCTGTTGTCCTCGGGTTTCAAACGCAACATCTTGTTTTGATGGCAGATGCCGCCACCTGTACTTGTATCTTTGTTTTTTCTGCCTTTTAACCCTACTGTTGTCCTCGGGTTTCTAACGCATTACCTTGTTGTGCTAGCAGTGTACATAATCTCTCTCACTGACTGAAAGCTGTAGAATTAGAATTGTCGCCTTCTATCTGCCACAACAAAATAGTTCTAGACAACAGAAGGGTTAATATCCAGCCAACAGAAAGACCCAAAACTTAAAGCAATAGGCTATTCTTTGTCTGTTTGTTCTGTCTGGAAATCAATATACATTTTACAAAGTAGGCTGTAAGTACAGTGCCTTGCGAAAGTATTCGGCCCCCTTGAACTGTTCGACCTTTTGCCACATTTCAGGCTTCAAACATAAA
>JAODUG010003710.1:0-11075 GCA_027564795.1 Aphredoderus sayanus
TATATAGGAGGTAGGAGTTGGTTTGTGACAATTTAGGAATGCTCTACGGTGTTGTATAAATGTTCTAAAAGTATATTGTACTTGCTAAATAAGTTTTTGCAAATTTGACTGCAGATGAAAAACAAACTGCTCTCTAGATGAACTGCTGCTTAAAGTTGCAAAGTGTTACACCACCGTTTTGTTTTATCCTTTAAACTAACGGCTGCGGCCTGCCTTCCATAATCATGTGTTGCATCTACTGTATGATATTGTTTTCCTCCCACGTTCCTTGTGTTGCCGTTCCAGGCGCACAGCTTCCTGCTTCTGTTGTGGCACGGAGAGATGAGATGTATTATTTCAACCTTTTAATTGACAGATGGTTAAACCAGCGGGTGCCTCTACATTCTTCTGTCACTGCATTGCCCCAAGAGGCATCGTGGGGTTTGAGGGAATCTTTGCATTCTTTTAAATCGAAGATTAAAAATGTAACATCCCTCTTTATTACCTCATTTTGATAACATTCAGGGGATTCCTGTAGACTTTGATGTTGCACTTTGTTCAAGAACTCCCGCAGCTTTGTTGTGTCTGAGATATTTCATATGTGACAAGACTACGCTTCCAAATTGTTTTCAAATATGTGGTTGCATGTATTCAGCTAAAACTTTTATGAAAGTAATATAGATGTAGCCTGATGTTTCTTGGAGTTATTGGAGAGATGCAAATAAATGTTTTTTGGAAATATTTCTTTTCTTTGTTATTGTTTTTATTCGTTTTTATTAATTATGATCCTTTTGCCATTCTGATACAGACTTTGGTTACATCTCAAATCTTAAGCAAACAAAAGTAATACCAGTACCTTGGCGGTTGTGAGATTAAATTGTACACACAGTACATACAGTACACACAGTACACACAGTACATACAGTACATACAGTACACACAGTACACACATTCAATTTAATTCCTGTTGTCCTTGGGTTTCAAACGCACTACCTTCTAGCGTGAGCAGATGGCGCCACCTGCTTATGTTCTGATAGCTTACATAGACATCATATCATCTGTATAAGCTGTAGAATTTGAATTTCTGGTTTCTATTGGCACCAGAAAGGAGCACGTTGGGTCAGTTTGACCCGAGGACAGCAGGAGGGTTAAATAAAGATTTGCCTTGCCTGCACCAGTCATGAACTAACACTGGACAACAGGGTTCACCACGCCAAGGCAGAATGCAGTGAACGCAGGGTTACATTTCGATTCTGACCTGAGTTCTCATGCATGTGACATTTGCATTGCTAACAATGTAGTATTAAATCACTACGGTACCTCTACACCGTATACTGCTGTTCCTGCACTTCCCCTCCCAACCTGTGGGTGTCCTCGCTGTTTTCCCCCGCCCCATGTGTGCATTTGCCTCACCTGTTCCCAATCTGTCATCATCCCCTCGTGTTAAATACCATATCCTGTGTCTGGCCAGGTCCGGATCATCCTCATGCTTGATCTTCAATAATTCATCACAATGACATTGTTTCGGCACTTGGGTCCTTTAATATAACCAATGGACGCGGCAAGCCCTCCTATACACAGACATTTCTCTCATTTATCCAAACAGCTTATTCATCCCTGTGCCGCGTGGCACACCATCCTCCCGAGAGCTGACACGGGGGCCTGGGAATGATCCATTTTCTAGTCGGCAGCTGTCGTCGTAGATTATGCCTATTGATGGGGAGGTTGGGAGCGTGTGCTTTAGGATGAGTCATGTTCCATGTCCACCAACTTTGCCTAAAGGCAAGTGTGACCATATCTGCCATGGCAAGGATGCTTCCAGGTCCGCTTTGCATTCCGCCACACCCTGTCACCACACGCACACACACACGCTCACACACACACACACACACACTCACACATTCACTCTCACACACACACACACACACACACACGCTCACACATTCACTCTCACACACACACACACACACACACACGCTCACTCATTCACTCACACACACACACGCACACGCACACGCTCACGCATTCACTCACACACACACACACACACACATGCTTACTCTCACACACACACACACACGCTCAGACACTCTCACACACACACACACACACACATTCAAAGTAAGTTTACAGACACAGTCACTCACTCACTTATTCAGATACTAACACAAACACACACCCACTCAGACACACATTTATATACAACTACATATACAATACAAACTACATATACAATTATGTCAAATGTATTAAATTATATGACATAATAGGTTGATTAAAATTGAAAAATTTGTTACATTTAAAAATCTTGCTGGCTTGAATATATCATCAAAAACCACGCTTTATTTGACTTATGACATTAAATCTTTAGGAAATCTAGTTTTTAACAACTAGCAGACAATCATATTTTATTGTGTACCATCCAGATTGGTGTAGACTGTAAAATCCAGATTAAGATGGTAGATAATATATGCCAGCTATAGATGCTTAGTGCACATCAAGATGTCTCATACAGTATTTAAGGTATGAAGATGTGACATCTCAGATGTATTTATAATTGCATTTTTGACCTCGAGTAAGATGATAAAACCTAACTGGCATTTGCATTTGACTTATCACTCTACAGGAAACGTGAAAACATTCTGTCATGAAAGATTAAAAGATTCCTAAAATCACAAAATCCCCAACCAGCAAAATATAACCTTGCACAAGAATCTGCCTCATCGCCCCTTTAAGAGGAGGTTGATATCCCATGCATAATTCAAGAAGCCATTATTTCATTTTTAACAATGATTCGAAGCCTGGAAGGAGGCTGCAGGATGTAGTCTAGTGTGGCCAAAGACGCTCTTAAACTTATGGCGATTGAAACTGCACTCAAAGTAAGACTAAAACGCTGTCGACAGTGCAGTAGGATTCACTCTGGTCTTTGTACTATACCGTATGTGCATTAGGTTCCAGTCTGTGTCATCTTGTGTTCTGAGAGGACCTGAATCACTGTGGTTAGACCAATACCTAATGCATCTGACCTCCTTTCACTAATGGAGGCGAGGCCTTTTAGGTTTACTCAAGGCTGAAATCACTTGTTCTCCCTCTCTGCAGCATATCTATCCCAAACAGAGGTTTTCAGCGAGCCTCCTGACAACGCACATAGCTGGCAGGGATGTTCTCACACATGCGTGACCCCATCCATTTCGCTGGTCTGGTTATGCGTTGTGAATACAGATGCATTGTAAGCATGGTCAACGGAACAGGCAATGCCTATATACCCCAAATGTATGAACATGTAAACCTGCTCATGCTTTTTTAGCATTTTCTTCGCCTGTCATGTTCTATTTCTCCTCGCTACGTCCAAATCATTAAGGGGAATTGATGCTGCCTGTTCATTAGGCAAGGGCCAAATGGGACCACAATGAAAATCTGCCACTCACTGTCAGTCATGAGCCCATTATTAAGGCCATCTGCAGAAGGCAACCAATGATGCTTCCCACGTCCCATTTCCTGCTTCCTGTTTCTCATTATGAAACTTTAACTAGTCAATTAGTAACCTCTTAGTCGCTACAGTTCCCTTTTGTCATGCCCTGCACCTTTTGGAGGATATTGTTTCAAAAACAGACATTAAATATACATGGTCTCGTCAGGATGAGATCTGGGATATATTATTTATGGAGCAGGGAGGTACGGCAGCTGAAGCGCCTTCTGTACTCTCGAGTTTATCAGGAAGTTCTGCTTGCAAGTTCATGGCAGCAGTTGAACACAAGAGCTAGTTGTTGTAGTCGAGACCACCTAAACCGAGATCAAGTCATGGCCAAGACCATAGTGTCTCCAGACAACACCAAAGACGTTGAGGGGTTGAGACCGAGTGTTAACTAAAAATGCATATGTCCAATAACGTACTTCATGATTCAATGAATGGACCTTTAATACAAATGTCAAAACAAGTCAGTCTGTTGATAAGGCGTATGTAAAATATGCTTTATCAACAAGCGTTATACAATACATGCAAAAATGCACTTTTAAAATTAGTGTTGAAATGTTATTTTAAGCAAGAGCTCAACACATAGGGACAAGATGGACAGGTGCATTGTATGACACTCATTCCACAAGGAGAGCTTTTCTAGTAATAATACTGGCAAAGAACCTTGACCCTGAAATAAAGAGTCCCCAACGAAAGTTTTGAAGATACTATGTCATGCTGCCATTGGAAAGGTTTGCAGTAATATGTCAAAGCCCCCCACAACGTCTACTACGGCCAAAGATGGGTATAGTAGAACACTGACTTGGTGGATGATTGTACAGCTCGCGTCTCAATTATTCCCTGTGCTGTAGTGCCTAGTCATCGCTTAGACAAGTTCTTACCTAACGGCTAAGATTGCTTTTGGGACAGGGATGCAATATGGTCCAGAGCAATCTATCCCTGTGTCAATATGTCAAAACACCGTTGTTTCTTTTTATAATGTTGCAGATAGTTAGAAAAAAGCCACTGACTGCACTCCATTTGCTTGATGTAGTACTGGGAGACATATTCTGGAAACTTCTTCTCATGGATGATGTACGGTCGACTAGGTGGTACTTTACACAATAACAAGATCTGTAATACATTGATTTTATTGGGAATTACACAGATTGTACGCTCGATGTGTAGTTAGGGGCTGATTTAAGGCACTATACTGCTGTATGGTAACTGCAAAAGAAGATAAACAGCACTGGTTTTCATTTTATTTCTTAAGTGTGCAGTGTATATATAATCTTTCTCTCTTGTTTCTCAAAGTTCATACATTGGGAACAGTTGCAAAAAATCACTGTGCTTTAAATCATAGCCCTGTAATAAACCACATTAAAAACATTCGCAAAATGCAAAATAAAGTCCTCACAGCCATCACTCCATTAGTCTGAGACAGACGCCTTTCTTTTAATTATCGTCTTAAAGGCATTAAGCTCAGACCAGCATTGACGGAGAGTAATTGCTCTCCACGTATCAATACGCTCCTCAAAGTAACAGGGCCGTGTTGATTTATTAAAACATATTTTGAACATCGTTTCAGTCTGGACCGCTAATTGCTTTCACCCTTAAGGCAACCATAAAAACATAAATGATTGCTAGGGTTCATTGTGAATACGGTACACCACGTCGATAGATATGGGATTGTGAACAATGTGCTGTGTGCGTTTTGTTGTGTGCAGACCTCACGTTCACATGGATCTTCAACGAGTTCCCGTCGTTTGTGGTCCAGGACTCCCGCCGCTTCGTGTCGCAGAAGACGGGAAACCTTTACGTCGCCAAGGTGGAGCCGTCTGACGTAGGCAACTACACCTGTGTGGTCACCAACACCGTCACCAAGACGAGCGTTCATGGACCGCCAACACCACTTATCCTGCGGGTCGATGGTACTGTTCTTAATAATAATAATAATAATAATACATTTTGTTTTTGAGGACACCTTTCAAGATACTCAAGGACATCCTACTACATCCTATTTTAGAAATATAAAATACATATTTTTTAAATATAAAATATAAATGCATATAATTGAACGCAAGCTTGGCGGGTTGGTGAGGGTGCGGGAGACAATTGAGAGTAGAGCTCAGGGTTAAAGGTTATATACAAATTTGAAAAGATGGACTTTGAGGAGTTGTAGCTTAGTGATGTGGTGGCATGTATTATGTGCTGTATTATTTTAACATTAATATAGCAGCAAACAACTATTTTCTATGCAAAGATGTAATGGAGTAATGGCGTCCTGAGCTTTGAACGTTATGAATGTCAGTGGTGGTGTGTGTGTGCCCCGCGAATCATTTGTTTTGGTCGGAGATGTTTGTGCTCTTATGACATCTAGTGGCAGAACATCATATGGAGTAACTTTAAAGACATCTCTACCCAATGTCTATATTCCAGGTCCTGCCACTTTGTATAATTTAAACCTGCATAAATATTAACCATTGTAAACAGTCTATTTGCCATTTAATTTGGGCGGCAGTGGCGCAGTGGGTAGAGCAGGGCGACAGGTGATTGAGAAGTTTACCCCTTACAAAAAGGTGTTGAGCAGTCTCTGCATTTTTATATAGATTGTAGTTGATGCAAGCATGTCTAGTTGTCAGGCTACATAATATACTGTATAATATAATGGTTTTTTTTTTGCTGATCTGTGAAGACCCCATTTGAATCTTAAAGGGAAAGCCAGTACTGTGGGAAATGGATTTACCATTCATAATGGTTGGAACTGGATGGTTTAACTTCTAGATTCCCAACCAGAGAATGGCTTTGAGCGTGACCTGGGAACTCATGCTAGCTCTCTGCTCTGATACAGGTCAGGCTGAGAATTGACAGAGATTCCTTCACACACGCATAGCATTAATGATGGTACTCTACTGAATAACAAGATCCATAATGCATTGATTTTGCTGGCCATTACAAAGTTTGTATGCCAGATGTGTAGAGTTGATTTAGAGCCTCTACTGCCGTATGGAAACCACACAGGAAAATAAACCACATTATTCTTTTCTATGTCTTTCTGCTCATGTACAGTAATCTTTCTCTGTGTATCTCCAGACTATGTCCCAACAATTAATACTTTAAAACAAAGCCACAAATATCCCATGTAAACACCTCAGACCCATTTTACACTATTCTCCTATTTGAGGAGGATAGTGTAAAACTAGTGTAATTCAATCACTATATGAAAATATAGTGTATACTCTTCCACTTTTCCACCAGGTGTAATGGGGGAATACGAACCAAAGATTGAAGTGCAGTTCCCTGACCTTGTTCCTGTTGCCAAGAGCTCCACAGTAAAGCTGGAATGTTTTGCACTTGGAAAGTAAGTCTGGCTGGGTTTATTAGTGTGCCACCATGTGAACTGAATAATTACCTAGCCACAACAGGAATTTATGATGCAGAGTATTTCTTGAAGAAGCTGTGTAGTGATTTCAAAGGCAGAAAGCTTGAGATCATAATGAGGTCCTTTCTGTACTTTACATTAGCTTTGTTAACTGTACAGTGAAGAATAACTCTGACCAATTAAAGCCAAGATGGACAATCACAGTCATACTGTAAATGTGGTATTTTCCAATCTCTGCTTTTACTAATAAGGTCCTGCCTTGCCTGGAACCTGGGACTAACACAAGCCTACAGTGTGTTGCTGTTTGCTTTGTGTCGTTTTAGCCCGGTGCCAACCATCAGTTGGAGAAAAGTTGATGGAGGGTCTTTTGTGAGGAAGGTGGAGGTGAACAAAGCCAGTGGTGTTTTAGAGATTCCCTACTTCCAGCCAGAGGATGCGGGGGTATACGAGTGCATTGCTGAAAACTCAAGAGGAAGGAACTCTGTCAAAGGAAAGCTGTCTTTCTACGGTGGGTTGGACAAGAGCTTCACTCACTTTGTTGGCACACCTAAGTTCAAGTCATTTTTGTAGAAAATGGAAAAACCTTTAAAGGCTTTAGTCCAGCAGTCCTCTAGCCAGAATATCACTTCTAAAAAATGTTTTTTAAGATGTAGTAAAAACAAAAAAATAAAACTAAAAACTCTTTAGCTTCTACCAGGCAGAAATTGAATACTGTGGCTTGTAAAAGTTGGTCTAGTTAAGGAATCAAATATCTTCACCCAGACAGAGGTTATATTTGTTGTCAGGCATCCTGTAGCTTTTATTTGGGCCCGTATATAACAGCATCATATAGTGGAATGGGGCAGTAAATTAGGCTATTACCAATAGTTCATTCCTGACAAGCTCTTTATTGTGTCGGGGTCTGGCATGGGGCTGGGAAGCTGTGGTGCTCATGGATTTATTCCACCTTTTTAGTGAGAGGTGATTTTCCCCTGCCAAGACTGGAATTATGGCCCATTTTGAGATAAGGGTTTTAATGGCCCTTGATGAAGAATCTTTTACTGTTTCTCTTCCCACCATTTGAGTATTTATGCAACAACGATGTCTGCCCACAGGGCCTTTAGGGCCGGCCAGATTGAAAACGTCAAATAAGGATTTTTCTTTCTACCGGAGGAGGTCTCCTTTGATATGATGATAAAGCCTTTTTCTGTACCTGTGGGTTGATGAAATACTCACCGCACCTGTAGGTAGGCTGAGCATTAAACGCAGCACAGAGAGAATGAATGTATCTTCAAAGAGGAATACATAGTCTCAAAAAGCCACCTACAGATCCTAAAACAAAGCACTTTTTGTAAACAAGCAGAGGACTTTAAAAAAACACAGGCTGTTATTGCCAGATAGGTAACTACTCTTAAATATGACTATGAACCATGAGGCTGCCTTTTTCAGGGCATTTTGACCCCAGGGCAACAGGAGGGTTGATGTTTTCCAGAGCTGTATCTGTATCTCTATCTCAACTGCTTTTTTCCACCATATTTGTTTGAGGAGTCCTGCATCCCCTTGTGAGAAGACAGGACTTTAGGTCCTGTCTTCTCACAAAGCCCCGCCATGCGCCGGGCTTAACAAAAATCTGTAATCCAATTTGAGACTCCCCTGGACGGGAGCTTGCGGGACATCCATCAGCCCCTGCAGAGAAATACCAGAATCGATACGAGGTTCTGGCATACGCAACACACACCCTGTGGTGACCTGGGGGACAATGGGAGGTAGCCGCTGTTTCAATTTCCCACCTAATTGCCCTTTCCTAGTTCCAAAGGATTTATGAAATTAGATCATGTTTTAGCAGCTGAGTGCATTTGAATAGACCCATTAAACAGGCTCTCAGATGAAAAAGGATTGACTTGGGAAGAGTAGCTGCTTACATCATGTCTTTTGTGTCATTATTATTATACATCTGCTGTGGTCTCGTCTCTAATATCTTTGGCTGGGAGGGGTTATGAGATGTCAATCCACCATTGTCTGCTTGTTCCGTAACACATTTATTATTCTGTTTATTCCTGTGAAAAGAGCAGCAAGAAAAGATATCATATTCCCTTTATTTTCTTTGAATGAGGTTGTTGTTGTTGTCAAGGAATATGCATTTTAAGGCAATTTGGTCAGCAATATGCTGTTTAGAAGATACGATATAGAAATAGCCAGCTAAATTGTGTACACCTGAAATGAAAAATACTGATGTTATCAAATGGTTTCATTATTTGTTATGTTTACATAAGAAGATACAGTATACTTGGAAAGGCTGCTTATGACAGAATAAGATAGTGTGTCCTTTAGAGGCTTGCACATTTCTGAACCTTTTCTTGTATCCCCAACCTAACCACGGTGACAACTTAAGCACAGATGTCCTTCTTTACTCTTACTCATGCACAGGTACACTCCTTGATTGCATTAGAGCGCCTCCCAGAACTTAATATTTCTGCCCCAGGTAAAAACATACATTTTCTGGGGGGCTGGTGCCCTTGCCCCTTGATCAAGGTACTGCCATTAGTGTTGGTCCAAAGGCATGGCCCAAAGGGTTCAATAAATCTAGTGAACTAAATGTATTAGTATCATACAGTACTGTGTTTCTTCTACATTGCCTCTGTGCTCCCTTGGGTCCATCTTCCAGTTGACCTTTGGTAAACAAAAAACAGTATGAACCCACAAAACTAAACCGAGGCAAAGACAGAAAGAGCTTACAGCAAACCAACAACAATTTATTCAAAAGGTAAATCTCAAGGGTATTGAAAATCTGATAATTCAAGAGTGGAATTTCCACTTTAGGATCTGTTAAACGGGGAAATTGTAAAACACAAATGATAAAATAAACGTCAAATATATGATTTGTAATGGCAAAGGCTTGTCTACATACATAATTGATCTAGGTCGATAAAATGCCTGATTTAATTTTATTCCATTTATTTTTCATTTTGGGGTGGAGCTTGTTCCCGTGATAGCACCTGTAGCTCAGAGCTCTCGTGGAGAAAATCTAGGGTAAACAGGGCAGCAGCCTATATTAGCATACAGTATTTATGTGGTGCATCAAGAAGGCTATAAATCTGCTCACACTGTTGCCAGAGCTACGGCATTATAGTTATTTATGTGAGACCAGGGCCACCGTCATAAATAAAGAGGCATGTCCTGTCTTTTGGCAAAAATAAGGGAATGCTGCTTGTGTTATGAAATAATACTGCTATGATACCATTTGATTTAAAGAATTGACAAAAAAACGAAACATCACGCAGTGGTATGTGTTTAAGTTGGAGCAAACAGTCACTGGAATGCAATACAGTTGTGTGTTTTGGTGGTAGTGTGGTGGCAATCTAGATGGAATTAGGGGCACTTTTTAGTAGATGTTCATCGACTATAATTTCTACACAGCTTTACAAACAACCAGCGTATATTGCGTATGGTATTTATGTTATATAAACATTATTTTTAAGACCAGGGGAAGCAGCGAGAAAGAGTGAAGGTGATGCCAAAGAAATTAACTTCATCAAAATGAAAGTGAAGTTACTTGAATATAATCGAGTATACAAACAGTTTTATTTATGTTTTGACTTCCAATGAACACATGCAAATGGTCTGAGGAGGTATTTCTCTGCAAACACACGTGGATGCTGGACTAAGGGTTACAGTTTAAATACAACAATTTGGAAGGTCTACACAAACTTTCATATTTTGAAGTTGCCGAACATCAGGATTAATATAACAGAGAGAGAAAGGAAAGAGCAGCTGCCAGCCAACTGTCTGTAGGTTGAATGCTAAATAAGGTAATCCCGCGTAAACCATTTTGTTAGTTCGTTTTTATTTGTCCATGCAGTGGTTGGGTTTGGGCTAATGGAAAGCCTGTTGATGAATTTGCTTACGTGGCTTCTTCATTAATTAACTAATTGCACGGCCAGTTGGGTTATTGATTTATCCTGAAGCGGCAACCTATTGGCGATTCCTAATCGCTAGCTCTGTTTAATGTCAAGGTGTTTGGGTTTACCCCCACCCCACACACACACACAGCTCCCCCACACCTGCTGGAGAAGCCCCAGGATGCCCACAAGCCCATCGACGACACCCTGGTGTGGGAGTGCAAGGCCAGCGCCAAGCCCAAGCCCTCGTACCGCTGGCTGAAGAACGGAGAGCCTCTGGACCCCCTGGAGGTAAGAGTGGTGGTCTCTCTCCCTCTCTCTCTCTCTCTCTCTCTCTCTCTCTCTCTGTCTCTCTCTCTCTGCCTCTCTCTCTCTCTCTGCC
>JAODUG010003711.1:0-30851 GCA_027564795.1 Aphredoderus sayanus
GGAGGCTGAGAAGTGTGATACCCCTGTAATTGGCACACACTCTCAGGTCCCCCTTTTTAAATAGGGGAACCACAACCCCGGTCTGCCACTCCTTCGGCACTGTCCCAGACTTCCACGCAATGTTAATCGGATGTTAAGAGATCGACACAATCATACATCATCAGATAGCGCCATCTGGTGGTCCAACACTATATTATAAGGACAACAGGAGGTTTAAACCCATGGACGCAAGCCGTTACTGGGGTTCTTCTCACCATAGTGTGGGATGATGGCCCAGGCCATGGCAGAGGCATAGATGCCTCCAATCATCCAGAACATGCACAGCCAGCTCAGGTGCTCTCCTCGCTTCTCCTGCGCCAGGAACTCAGAGTAGTAGGAGAACACAATGGGGATGGAGCCACCGATGCTGTGGGAGTGAGGGAGGAAGGAAGAGTGAGAGCAGTGCCATTGGATGTGAGCACTAACGTGAGAAACATACAGTATGACCAGCCTTGTACTGTATAGTTTATCAGGAGCCCACAATATTCTCTAGGCTGGCTGCCTGCAGGTCATATAATGTAACATTACGGAAAAGCCTCCGAACATGCTTCACCAAAACGATGTATAACCCAAACACACCTACAGTACAGCTAATGTCACCCTGTTTAAGTGTAGTGTAGAACAAGTGGATTGCCGTCAAATAGCACCAGTTACTTTTGCTGCAGGAATCGTCTTGTATATTCTCATACCTTGACTTTGTAAACTGGGTTACCATACTGTTCAGCTACTGTGAAATAGGTTGTGTTGAATTACAGAGTTTTTCCTTGTTCCTCATTTTCCTTATTGAAACTTTCGTTTGCTAAATAATTAGCATCAACTACATTATTCGAGAAGAGAATTACTGTATATTTTGTGTGTGTGCGTGTGTGTTTTAAATGACTATAACAATTACTGTAAACATCGCACATCTCCATATCCTTACCCCACGCCGGAGGCCAAGCGACAGAACAGGAAGGAGCTGTATCCCTGGACAAAGGAGGAGAAGAAGGCAAAGACGCTGTTGATAGAGAGGGAGATGAGGAGCGTCTGCCGCCGTCCGATTCGGTCTGCCAGGCCCCCCCACACGAAGGCCCCGACCATCATCCCCAGGTAGACAATCAGACCTGACGACAGAAAGGAGGGTAAAGCAGTTGAATAATATAAATCATTTCCAACGTCAGGATAATGGGAATGAAATGTGGCGGGAGGAGATAATGAGGACAGGAACAGAGACAAATAATGAATATGAATCCATCACTAAGCGCCCATATTCACTGCCATTAGATTTTCGCTCTACTGTAATTTGTCGATGTTATTGGATGGCACACATCGTAAGACAAAGAGAGAGAGGGGAAAGAGAGATAAAGAGAAAGAATAAAAAATAACTGCCTTGATTGGCATGGACTTCCTACAAATGTAGCTGTGCTTATGGACAGAGATGGTGGCCAGTTAGGGTCAAACCTCGCAACCATTTCTGTCTTATTGTGGGTTTATCACCATCCATCACAGAGAGCTTTATGGCGGTATGACAACAGCTAACGCTTTCATCGCTAATATACCATGGACATGTCGTCACAGTACATTAATGGAAGCGTATTCCGTGTTCTGGCTCATGTCCGGAAATGATCGCCTGGCAGCAGATAGGCTGATAAGAGAAACAAACACTACCTTTGTCAACCCGAGCCCTATTTGTGAGGTGCTAATGTGATTCATTCAGCACACCCAGACAAGCCAGGATCTCTTCATTACAGTCTAGGTCTCTCTTGGCAATCCCCCCACCCCCTTCCCCACACTCAAGCAGGTACCTCACAGCTGAACCTCATTTCCTGTCAGCAGCTTTCGCACTACCAACCCCTGTAGCGTTGGTGAGATCACTGTGAATAAACAGGAACGTATGCGCGAATGCTGTGATTGTCTACTTGTTAAACTTATACTACCTCAACCCCATTCTCATATTTTACGTGACTTAATTTAATTCAGACAACCAAAGACACAAGAGTTGAATGGCAGTCAATTTGTGCCCACAGCCGAGAGGCAACTGCTGGAAATAAAGATTAAATTAGCCTCCGCCTTAGCCTATTCACCATGTTTTCAAATGTAAACATGTTTCTTTTGGCTGAATAGTGTCAAGGGGTACAATCAAGAGCAGGTTAGATAAACACTGACCTGGGGTCGTTCACACAAAGAAACCAGCTGAAGCTTTCAAGAGATGTGTTGTGTCAGCTGAACATATTCATCACATGCTAACTGCTAGAATAGACAAGGAGGTGAAGTGTTTGCTAGAGGAAAAACAGTACTATGGAAACTATGATTTTATGTGTTATATGGGCACCTGAACAAATAAAATATAACACTAGTATGATGATAGTATTTCTACATTACATCGTATATCTGTCTGGCTGTGCAAGTGTGTGATGCTGTGATAGGTTATTATGTGCATGTCTCTCTATTTCCTTAAAATAGTCGTGAATTAAGGTGACTTTCTGTTGCCTTGCTACAGTATGTCACTGGAGATTCTCTGCGTGTACAAATGTGTATGTGTGTGCATGTGTATGTGTGTGTGTGTGTGCATTTTCCTTAGTACCCTTGAGCACCCGTGTGTATTTCTACATCTGTGTGTTTGAGCATGTACAGTACACACACACACACACACACACACACACACCACCTGTACAGTATGTGTGAGCGTTTCCAATACTGCAGGGCTGAGAGGCAGCTGTCAGCTCAACAATGAGGACCCGAGTGAGAGCACTGACCCAGCAATTAGGACGGCCTCTCAAACCATCACCGCAATGCAGCAGCACCATGGGCGGGCAGATGGAAAGGCAGACAAGACAAGCTGGCAGACAGAAAGCTGGCAGGCAGGCGGGCAGACAGACAGACATGGGAGCTACAGTAACAAGTTCCTTATGCGCTGTGTTGGGGAGCTGTCCGTGGTGCTAACGGCCTACCATATCGCTCCCTCAGCACTCGGTATAAGCCCTCTTGCCTCTATCACCCTCTGTCATCACCCCAGGCTCGCTGGCTGAGGTCACTGCGTCACTCTGATTGTGTTCACAATTGAGTTTCCCTTCAGGATGAAGGAAGCACTTATCTTTAGCTGCCTTATCTCAAGCTGTCCGCGGTTAAGTGTGTTGAATTCAAGCAGATTTGAATAAACAGCTCATTCTGAAACTCAAATGTTGATCTTACTAGTTACTTATAGCCAAAAGTATAATCATCATCACTGTGAATATTAGCCTAATAAAACTGCAAAGGTGTGACATAATATTTATACAGAAGGAAGGAAATGGGTAATTAAAATACAGGACAGGAGAATAATGGTACACAGTCCAAGATTATTAAAATATAAAAAATTTAAACATTATTCTAATAACATTCACTGTCTCAACAAAAACACAAATTGTTGTCAGATAGTTATTATACTATATTATTTAAATGTATTGTATTATTATTTATATTTATTTTACATATACACAAAGATTAGCATGCACAAAGTTTGAAGAAAAAGTAATATGTTAAAGTTAAAATATATTACAAATCAGTTAACTGTACATGTACATTTTATGTACATGCTGCTGTTGCTAGCCACAGCTGTACTCTAGCCAATTATGCTGTGCCCAAGAGAGAGAATGGGAGGGAGCGCGAAAGATAGAGGGAGAGAGAGATAGAGATAGAGGGGGTAGAGAGAGAGAGAGAGAGAGAGAGAGAAGGAGAGAAGGAGGGGAGAGGGAGTGTGTGTGAGAGAGAGAGAGAGAAAGAGAGAGATTGGATAAGACAGTGCCCAGTCTTCAGGCGGCGGTAGTGTGACAAAACCATCCAAGGCTCCAGGGATCTCGAGGAAGGGTGTGTTTGTGTGTGTGCGTGTGTGTGCGTGTGTGTGTACGTGTACATGGACATGTATGGGGTGTGGGGGGCGGGGTGGCAGGGTAGCAGCATCTATAAATAGATGGCTTTCCAGTGAGAAGGCCGTGGCTTTTTGAATGAGCCACCGGCACATGCTATTGTATAGTCAGCCATCCCACCACCATGGATAAAATACTATGTAAAATAATAATTAATTTGTGCCATATTTGTGAATAGACAAAACCATTATTTTGTAGTAACTTCAAATGTAACATGTTCTTACAATAAGACGTTTTTTTCAAACGTTTCTTAAAGCCTGATCAAACTAATATGGCCTCTATAATATGAATCCTAAAATGCTAGTTTAATTCTAAAAATAAGTAATTCTGTCTACAGAACTGGAGCATCCAAACTGGATTCTCCATAGGAGATTGGCTAAATCAAACACAGCTCCCTAGCTTGGCCAAGAAGACAGCCTCTTGTCTTGGCTCTGTTCCCCCTTTCTAAATTCTGAAAAGATAGTCTAGCTAGCGAGTATAAGAGCCAAGAAACACCAGGGGAGAGAGGGTTTAGCTAGCTTCGGGGCTATCTTAAAATAACAATGAAAACAGACATTCAATGTATCAACGGTTGGAACAAACATTTACATCACTCACTTATTTTGCTCATTCTTATTTGCCATTGTTTTTTAATGTATGAGTTTGTTTTATTTCCAGTTATAAGGCATTTGAATGTATTGTGTGTGTGTTTTCATGTTAATGTGTAAATTGACAATGTTGATTTGGAGATTGCATGTTAGTAACAGGCTTGACAATACGACATCATCCTGACAGTAACTTACTTCTGCTTATCCAGCACTCTCCTTCCCTCTGACAGAGCAATACTGCATTAAAAAACAGCCTCCCTTTCTTCCTTTTTTCACACATTGACTGCAGTTACTACGGCTGCAGCTTCACAACAAGGGCAAATCAATGACAAACCACAGCGGGTTGTGTATTGCCTGCAAAAGGTCTTTTGGAATCACCTTGCCAATGCTAAGCATATATTGTGAAAAGTCCCAGTTAAGTGGTTTTTTGCTCTCTTGGCTGTCTGTATTTTCTGTGATGATTGAACTAACAAAAGATAAATGTTTTATATTGTATCACATGCTTTTACTGTGCTGTACAAAAATATCTTTCTACAAAATAATTATTTTTATATTCTTGCAGGTGGCAAGGGCTAAATATTACAATACAAACCATAAACACTCACATATACCTTCTACACCCTCCCCTTACACACACACACACACACACACACACACACACACACACACACACACACACACAGAGATAAACCTTTGCTAAACAGCACACACAAATCCCCATTGAGCCGCTGTACAGTAACAATGGCTGGTCATGACAGGGTAGAGTGAGATCTGCTGATACTACGAACAGGATGGATGGCAAGGGAGTTGGGAAGGCACTAGGACCCAGCGAGAGCAGAGCAGCAGGACAGACACTCCAGCATGAGTCAGGCATGGTTGTGTAACAGGGTGCAGGGAGAGATTGGGGGTTGCAGTGTCTCCCTATTGGCTCCCCCTTCCGCGGCACAAACCCCTGTCACAGACGTGATGTGACAAGAGATCAAGGGACAAAATGAGAGAGACAGCCAGTATGTGCTTCCCCTACAATCATCATGTAGGCCCTTGAGCAAGGAAATTGAATGCTAATAGGTCAATGGTAACAGTATACGAAAATGCAGTTGGGCCTTTGGGCCAATGAGGTTAAAATGAATTAGCTGTCCTCCGCCAGAATAAATGAAAGTGTATTGATTGCCTCATATAAATACATCTGATAACACTGAATAAGGACTGTAACTGAAGAGCCAGTTTACATTAGTCTGTCATTTGGCCAACATACCCAAAGGGATACAGTCAGGGCCATGGCTGCCATTAATGCTATTTAACAGCTCTCAGTTAACACACTTGAATAATACACCAGTGTATTATTTAATACAGAGTATGCCGTTGTGCTCCTGTATGGGGGCCAATATTCATGTGATTGAGGTACAGTGCTTGGGGTACTTTAAAATGGTTGTTACAGCACTACATTACTCTATGTCATATTTCTGGCCTAGGTCGGGGGGCAGGGCAGGAAGGCCGGGTGAATGTGTGAGCATGGTGAAAGCTATATGAGGTGGGGTTGAGGTTGAGGTTTGTAACTCTGGCTTCAACAACAAGGGCTATTTGGGACATAAATCAAGTAGTGTACCTTTAAAACATACAGTATCAACAATGATTGGGTCTAAGGAACACATGTAACCTATATATGCAAACAGACCCAAACACACACACAAACACACACATTAATGAAGCAAATGATGCACGGATGGCCTTTGCAATAATCCATTTCTGACTGAATTGCCATGTGTCTGGATGGGCAGTGAATGTTAAGGAGCTCGAAAGAAAGCCACTAAAGCAATTACTGGGGAATGAACTGTGAAGGCGCCAAAAGTTAATGTGAGGCACAACATCTTTAAAGCAAGGCAGAAATAAAGATAGAAAAAGAAGGAAGGCATAGAAGACAGAAAAAGGGGAGACGACAGAGAATATGAGAACGAAAAACAACAGAGATGCTCAGTAGTGAACCATGCAAGAAGTTGGGATTTCTGGATAACAACCTGTCAACCTGTGTTCTATTTGTTCCACCTGCAGCTAATACCCTAGGTTTGACTGTAAATAAGATTGTGTTATCTAACCATAATATAAATTTCATAGTACTCAATTTGAATTGTTTGTATCAGTTTGATTGTACTGTTCACATAAAAACATTGGTTTTACTGTGAATGATCCTAGTTTTTGGTTGTTCCGTGTTATCAAATGTGTGATAAATAAATCAATAAAATGTCATCCAATAAAATAAATCTTACTAAACAAAATGTACAGTCTGAAGTGAGTGGATCTTTCAAACCTAAGATGATGATTCTCACCCAGCATGCCCTTGTTGGGCTCGGACAGACACATATCCTTCTCGGCGCTGGGCAGGACGAAGCCCACCACAAAGATCTCCACCCCGTCCGCCATCAGCGCCAGGCCCAGTGCAAAGTAGAGCGTCCACTGGAACCTTCCGTGGCCGCACTCCTGCAGGATGCTCTCGTACTGCTGCGCCAGCTCCTCCTGCTCCTTCCTCCTCTCCGCCTCGTAGGCCACCACGTCCCTGAACGGCTGACCCTGCGCCCCGGCAACCCCATCCAGGCCACCCGCCTTGCCCGACTCCGCCCTGGGGATGCCCTGGTACTCGCCTTCGTAGATCTCGTCGTCCTCGTCGTGGCCCTCGGTGGAGTCGCTGTGGCCGCCCTCGTCGTCGTTGGCCCGGCTGTCGTTGCGGTAGTAGCCGCCTTCGCCCGCGCCAAAGTCGTCCTCGTCGTCCTCCTCCTCCTCGAAGCGCTTGTAGGAGCGCTTGGTGTACTCGTCGGCCATCTTGTCCACGCCGCGGCCTACCTTCTTGCCCACCTGCTTCTTGGCCACTTTGGCGATGTCCTTGGCGCCGCGGATGAAGTCGCCGCGGTTGTCGCGGTAACGTCCGTCATCGTCCATGGTTGGAGGCGGAGGCGGGATTGGTGGGGGAGGGGGGAGGATTGGGGGGCGCTTGGTTGCTGCTGAGGTCAGGAGATGATGTATCAGGAGCGGCCAAAGTACATGGGTGGTGTGTGCGCTGGAGATCTGTCGGCTGTCGAATTCTGCGCCCCACTTCAGTTCAGAGTTCAATAGACCTGTGGATGAAAAGAGGATGAGTCAGCATGATCCATACAGCGAATGAAGGAATGAAATATGAGGAATTAGGAATTATTGCAAGCACTGAAAAAGTATCCTGATCATATTCCGGTCATAACCATAATCTGGCGCAGAGTTAGTTAACAACTCCAGAGATTATGAACTGACAAGCCCCCGGTTTCTTCTCTAAGCTCGGCAGTCTGTACTGATTAGACAGCAGTATTCCATGCCTTTGCTTTTGCACATTACACCATACAGCAAGAAATATTTTTATCCTGCCAAATATAAACTGCGACACTATTCACTGCGACACAATAGTTTCCTATTGAACAGTTCAGCTGCATGTGGCCCTTTCATTGGTCAACGGATGAAAGCTGATTATGGATATTGGGTTGATTTTTAAACATAATTAAAATGAATGCATTGTGATGCAGCAATGTTCTTTGGACAGGTGCTTTGAACATTTCTCATAATTTGCAAGCTATGAAGCCATAAAGGAATGGTACTGTACTACTGTATATGTATTTCTTTCCAAATACAGTACACAATTCAGCAATTCTTTATAGACGAGAGTAATTACAGCATGTTTACACAGCGAGTCATAGCTGATTCAAGCTGATTCAAAGTTTTCCGTATGTTCTGACTCATCTTGGTTTATTTACCTTGTTATACTCTATTCTCCACCAGCTCTTTCTTACCAATTTTCATACACTAGCACTATCTGATATTCGTGCATTTCTCCTCCTTGTCTCCCTCCTGTTAAAGACAGTTATCTCACTCGGAGCAGTTTTTTGTCAACGCTGCATATATTGAGAGAAGCCCCTATAGAGCCTGTTAACTTGTTAAATTTAGCCTGCTTAGCCTGTGTGAAGATATAAATAAGGTGGAGGAGAAGAGGAGATAAGAGCAGAGGGAAGGAGATAGAGCAGAACAGAGGAACTGCTGTCACTGTAATAGTGTGCTTGTTTTTCTCACTGAGAGGCAACATGCACCACAGCAAGATAGAAAGCTCTTCAAATGGGAGGAAAAATGGTTGGTCAGGAGAGGCCATCATTCACTGTAACAGCCAAACAATGCACTTAAAAAGCAGATCCAAATTGGTACAAAATACTTGAATGTATGTACAGTACAGTGGGCAGAAGCATGGTTATTAATTTTCTGTAAGGACTTAGTGAGGTGCATTGTTTGACTATACTGAAATGGTATTAATGTTACAGTATATTAAACAGAGAGAAATCATTTCTAACAAATAACACACGCAATTCACTTCCCTTCAGTTAAAGATATACTTGACTAATCTATCTTTGGTGTGTTATAGCACACTCAGAACGACAGCTTTTCGCCATAGCTCATTAGAGCGCTATGAGAGATGAGTGCGCTGTGGGAGTTCCAAACCAAAACTACGACTGCCTAAAAGTCTTTAAGACATTTTTCTCTCAGGCTGCACTGACAAACAGGCCTACTGCAGGTGTCCCTCAAGGAGCAAAGCTGTATCTGGCACTAGAGTAAATAGAGTGAAGAGAGAAGCACCATTATCAGTTTATGGTGTGGCATGAATATTTACACCTGCGGGAGTCCTAGGAGAGGCCAGCAACAATGCCGTGTGCGGAAGCACTGGATGATTGTACTGCAGAAAACTGAGCAATCAAAGGTTATAGATACTGTACCTAGTTACATTACATAAGACTGTTATATTTGCTTGGCATTTCATGCTATTGAGTCATTGATTGGGACAGAGCAGTCAAACCCCAAATTTGAAATATACATATAGTGTATGAAGAATGTTAGGTTCACTATTGATTAATCCTGACTGAGGCCAGGGAAACAGGACATACAGTATGTCCTTGTTTTTCTTACAAATACATCATAGAGTACAGTACACTTAACAGATTTTAATTTCATCAGGCAGGAATATGTGTATCTGCAATTGCTAAAAACTCCACTAATAGTGTAGCAGCCAGCAAATCCATGTAATTAAATAGGCAGCAAAGGAAAGTAGACGTGTTGAATTAGACATGCGGTGGTGTTATGCTGCTAAGAACACCTTGGTAACACTTTTATAAATATGCCTGCCTCATCCCAGTACTTTTATGTATAGGGAATAGGGATACGTGTTGTTCACACCAATACACACAGCAATACACAATGATATGTGTTTGTCTAGGAAATAAAGACATGAAACGAGAAGGGGTGGGGGCATTTAGAGAAAATCTATAAAGCCTTCCACATGTCCTTAGGGGTGTCAACAGACTACTGCCTTGTCAACATCTGAGGCCAGAAATATACAGGGAGAATTGGGTTTCTAGGAAGAAGAACACATTTTATCATTCGCAATGGTCCCCATATACAGAATTCTTTGTTACTAAGGCACGGACAGAATCCTGACCTGTTAAATAGTACGGTTTAGTTAGATATGTCTTATGCTAGTAACTATTTGTGAACATAAAGGATTATTGCAGTTTTGGGTAGTGTCTGTACTCTGTAGCTGTTATTCTTGCATTATCAAGTCAGATTAAATTAAGTTACTTTAAATGTGTTTCATTAGCTCTCATGGATTTCACTTCAGATTGCTTCAGAATTTTCACAGTAACATTATGGGATGAAAATCACAGGAAAGGCAGCTGCACACCAGTTTTCAAATATTGCTTTGTATAATTGAGATGCAGTGTTGAATGTGTCTCATGAACTTGCATAAATCAGCAGGAACATAGTGTACTGTATTTGATGAAGGTTCAATTAAGTGATTGGGGCCAACTCAGAACTCAAACTACAGTATGTTAACCTATTGGCTGTAAGTAAATTTCAGGTAACGCTATACTCCAGTTTCTAGCTACAGCTGGGTCATGCTTTAACTTCTAATATATCCCTAATACTCTGTTTTACAATATATAAAATAGTTACAGTACGTTTCCATCTGGTTGTTAACTTGCTAGCTATGCTACAGTATATAAAGGTGGAAACACTCAGCTTGGATCTATCAAGCTTTGATAGTATAGGCCTCTGCTCAACTGATATTCAGTCCTTAATTCATCGCTAATGTATTCATAGAAAAATAATAATGACTGGATGTTTGGCTAAGTTTAGTAAACCTGTTGTTGTTAGGCACACCGCAAGCATATATATGCCTGCGGTTAAAAGTGCTTATTCATGGAATATCTAAGAGTCAGTGTGTGCAGAAACACACACTGTACTGTATGTAAAATACTACCAAAAGACCATTTCATACTGAGTGACGGTAGCTACTGAAATGTAATGTTTTCTTGGCGTATAGGCAAAATGCACATTTAGATGGGTGGGTGTGTCTTGTGTGTAGTTGTGTGTAGGAGTAAGGCAATGTAAGCAGTTAATGGTCCATACAGTATACAAGCATGCACGACTCCTTCCAGGAGATTGATCTACTGGGAGACATCTTGTTTTGTGAGACACTTGTACTGAGACTATTGTTCCAGAGCTACAGATTGTGTGTGGGAAGGGAGTTATTAAAACCTTGGCCATTGATTTTCTCTGGGAAAAGGCTGACTAGAAAAGGTCACTAAATATCACAGAAGTTACAGTATTTTCATTAATAAATACTGCAGATGCATACACATTTGGTTTGAAATGATATGTATGAAAAAGCTATTACCATCAGATTACCCTTGCAGCAGCTAGAGATACTGAGATGAGAATGTGAAGAGGTTGGATCTATTTCTATTAATACGAAATACATTTACTTGAAGGCTATGTTCAAAGGTCATACTGTATCAAACTACAATACTGTATCAAAGAAAGATACAGTATAGTATTATCTGCAGTGTTTTTCATTAGCAATATACAGTACAGCTAGGAAGGGTCACACATGATAAATAATAGTTACCATAAACCATGTTATACAGTGTTAAAATTGTAGATTCTACTGCACTCGATTGAATATATTGTAGAAATGTACAGTAGGTTAACAAAAATGAAGAAAGCCTACTCCATTAATAAAAAACCAGGAATTTCTGTTGTATCTGTTTTATTAAAGTATCATAGAACTAAAACTGCATCTGTTAGGCGTATAGTTGAATGACAACGGGAAATCTGTTGTAGTGTATATTCAAGGTTTTCATCAGATTGATATTACCCAATTGCCAGCATTTGACGTGTTAATGTCTAGACTAGAGTCTAGTGGACAGCCCTTCAAAGTAACCCAAATTAAACCCAAATTGCGTTACAAGGAAATGATAATGCTAACAATGTAAAGAGTCAGGAATAAAGTGCTGTTTCAAACTGCTTTATCATTCATAATCAACTGCAAATTGATTCTACAGTAGATTAATAGTCAAGAAAGGGGCAGGGGGAAAATCCTTGGCTGTGATGAAAGACTTAATTATGTAATCCCATTTTCACAGTGAGCAGGGACGTTGCATGAGGAATGCACAACCATGCACACAAGTGTGCACATTGCACACACTTGCAGACATAATGTGCACACCCTATGCCAACAAAACATAGCAGGGGGAAATTAATGAATTAAAATCTATTAATTAGTGAATTGATAGATGCAGTGCATTTCTGTAGTCAAGTAATTGCTGTATAAAGTGTATACAAACGATCAAATACTGTATAGAATTTTGCTACACTGTCTAAATACAATTATTTAGAAAAGTAATATCAAAATATTTACAAAATTGAGTTTAGCGTACATTATAGCTGATACATAAAAGCAAACATAACCAAGCATTCACATAATATAGGATAATATTCCAATTGATGCAATGGGTTAAACTTTGGCTATCTGTGTGGTGAATGTGATATTTCGCGAAACTGCATATTTCAGCTTGTGACTGATTAAATTGTTTACCATTCATAAGAGTGATAATGATTCCCAGCTGTCACTGAAGAGTCATATATTAGTCCGACTAGATGGACCTTTTGCCACTGATGCATAATTCCTATTCATAGTCTATGCTGGTGGCCTTGAGAACTCATTTTTTTTACTGCTTCTGTTAAACACATGTATGTTACTGGCCATCTGCTGAACTACAATGAGATGCTTGAAATATTACTACTGGTGGTGTCAGCAACCATTGAGAAAGATGTAAGTGAATAAGAGACAATGTTTAAGCAGTGTATGGGTTTTGGCCATGCAAACAGGTTCAAAGAATAAGAATGATGTGAAAGACAGAAAACCCATGCAGATGACAGCCCTCCATTTGAAAACACGTCCTCTGAATAAATAAGGGTCAATATTTAAGATTGTGCTGCACACAAAATTTCCTTGACATCATGAAATTCAAACAAGGTTATAATAGCATAATATCCAAAGAAATAATCTAATGATAAATCAAATTAATAGCCAAAACA
Organism: Aphredoderus sayanus; assembly: GCA_027564795.1. NCBI lineage: Eukaryota > Metazoa > Chordata > Actinopteri > Percopsiformes > Aphredoderidae > Aphredoderus > Aphredoderus sayanus. Next base: position 12,947 of record JAODUG010003711.1, read on the forward strand.
ATCAAACATTATGTATTGTATTTTTTCTACAGTTTAACCCCATTAGCTCACACTAACAATACAAGCCAACTGGTAATCAAAAACTGTGGGTTGGAGAGTCCTGTCCAAAGGTTTAAATTTTTACATTGTTTATCTAAAATATGTTCAAATACTATTTGTAAACAGACAGCTAATAGGTTCCTTTCTCAGAGCACAACTGTGATTGGCCCATACACAGTTATGACACCAATGCTGCCAAGTGCCAACCAATGAGCATTAAGAACATGCAAGCAAATGTTTGAGTCAGTATGGTACTCTAGGTGCTACGGTAACCTGTAAATTGTGAGCGCTTCAAAGCCTCAACTTAATCTTATTCATTTAAAATGTTTACAGTATGCTTCAAAGAGAATGTAAATCCCTTTTGTATGTTTCCTTCAGCAAGTAGTATATGATTATTGTAACAATTGGCATATTGTATCTGGAGGTTAAGCAGGTTTCACAAACGTAGGGTCCATGTAAAATAAGTGAAATCCTAAAAAACGGCCTTCTGCTAAATTTATGGAAACGGTTTGCTTTTTGTTTGGTTTCTGACATAATAGATACAATGTGCAAGAAAAGCACAAACTAAAAGTAAAGAAAACAAGGCCTCATCCAATTAGCCCTTTATTCACAGCCAGTATGAGTCATTCCTATCTCCAAATAGAATAACAAAAATAACCCCTTTCATAACACACCTTTCCCTGCAACTTCACACATTACATGGATGTATCCATATGCGATCTTAGAATCATGGTTAGACCATTTGCATGGCTGTATCCATGTCACATATCTTGTCAAAGGTGAATGACTGCAAACCTGCTGTTTTGATTGCTCATACAGTATGTGTTCACATCTGTGTGTGTTGTGTTGTGTGTGTGTGTGTGTGTGTGTGTGTGTACAGGTCTATGTCTACCAGTGACAGGATGTATGCGTGTGTTCTCAGCTGCCTGTGTATAAACAGGGTATTATTTCAGTGAAGCCCTAGCAGTGCAGATGGCTGGTAATGACATGCAGTGCTGCAACTGAAAGAATACTGTTTCTGTATCACCAGCCGCAGAATTGTTGAGACACACTATAGAACAAGAACGACAAGATGTTGGGAAAATTGTTATACTATAATTATTGTGTCATATAGGCTACAGGCAAAACATGTTCAATACATTACTGAATGTCTTTTCAGCACAGTGGTTGTTTTAAATTATTTAGACAGACTCATGCAGGCCAATTTCATAAAGTAATTACTAGTAGTAATAAATAAATGAATATAGTCTGTTACTCGTGGTTTTTTATTCCTTTGCTATAGGTATCTAATTACTAAATGTGTCCTGTTTGTCTTTCAAAATCATAATGTTACACAGTAGGCTATATATAGACTATCATAAAGTCAGAATTCCCTCCGACAGTGCATGTTTTCCATATCGAAGAATCCAATGCAATATTTCAACCCCATGTTACAGTCCAATATTGTACACACAGCTCTGCTGTAAGAAAACACTTGGCTTGCTGTGTCATTCAGGAGCACTGCATGCTGGGAGGGGTCAGTGCAGGCTACTGTACTGTATAGGGCTGATGGCACACATTCATGCTCTGTTTGAAGAGTTTCCCACTAGGGGAGTAAGTCAACAAACGCCTACGCTCATATTGTGCTCTACTAATGTACTGGGAGCTGATAGCAGTGCATTAGATTCACCATACGTTCACATTCATATTCATATTCATGTCTCATACAGGCAGAGTGAAACAGCAGGGCTAAACTAATGATGCATTGTTGAACATCCTGCCCATCTGCCACTTGTGTCCTGTCCTTGCTTTTTGCAAAAAGTACACCTAAAAACAATACTTTCTTAACTTGGTGTCTTGTAAGCTTGAAAGCTCTATTACTATCATATTCACCTAACACTGTTTTGTCCAGGGTTGCTGCGTGTGTGTGTGTATAAATGAGTTTGGTTAAGAATTGCTCCACAACAGGGCTGGGCTGGTAGTCTCTAAAACAATGAGATACCTCTAATTTAATTTGAATCAAGGTAGAACCATTTTTGGAGCAACGACATTAACAAAGCCAAACTGGGTATTCACAACCATACAGAGATGTTAGCTCATTCCATAATCTAGTTTCCCTAAGCACAAGTTTGTGTGCTTCATGGTTCATCCATTTTATTGTATTGCTTCAGTCTGAGCTCTCTGGGGTGCCCTGTTGGGGCAGTTTGAGAAATACCATAAATTATTCAGCTTATTTTTCTGACCACAAGGACAGAGGGGCCACGGTTGTCACTTAGCAGTGATATATTGTTGCACTGAGGTAGTAAAGCATGCACTCCCATTACTCATATGGGTTCTATCTAATGTACTGTGACTAAAGTGTAGCATTTCAAGACAAAGAAATGCTACAAATCAGCATATTATATGCTGATTTTTGTTTTTTTGGGATGGGGTTCACAATTTCCTGGCCTAAACATATTACAGCATTTTGCTGCTGGTAGAGATCCAACATAGGAGCCAGACTGTGTAAAGTTTACACTGGCAATATGTAAATTGCTATTAATATGTCAGTGTTTACATGCACACTCATATTTCTGTTATTCAAAAGATGTCCTCAATCCAACCTCGGAACTCATTCGCATTGGCAACATACTGTGACTCATGAGTCCATCTTGACATCTTTGGGGAATATGAGTATGCATGTAAACACAGCCAGTGATTGGTTGTTGAGGTAGCTCATCCTATCCAAACAGCAGCCTTTACATACAGGTCTCCCTTTGGGGCAAGGCTGCAGCCCAACATGAGTCATTACACCGCATCCCAGTGTCACCGTGGTGGCATTAGAGTAGTTAGCAACAGCACATCAAACAAGAGCAAAGCAAATGCACTGCAGTCATATTGGCTTCTCGTAAAGGATAATGTACTGAGAATTGTCATATTGTCATATTGGCTGCTGGTGTCATGTATTATATCTGCACGTACAATGTGGGAACCAGATGTTCATATTCACAACTTTTAAACCAAGATCACACAGCATGACCTTTGTCAGTGGTTTTGCTACACTTTGATACATCAAGCTGTAATACACAGCAACCCTCTCTGTTAGTCTCTTAAGTGTTGTGATGTGTAGAGTGGTCTATTAAGCAACAGATATACTGTATACTGTAGGGCTCAGGTTATTAAAACAGGTAACAGCAGTCATTGCTAATCATTTACACTTATACTGTACAACGTACAGCCCAACATAACAAACTCAAACAATTACCTCAACAAAGTACATAATTGTGAAAACAGACTTGTGCTAGACATTTATTATATTTGTGCAGTTAGTGTCAGCTCAACCTTTAGGAAATTGCGTTCATTCAGCCATTAAACGGCAATCACTACAGACTCAGGAACGAAGACAGAAAATCAACAATATGCTGTGGGGTTTTAGAGACATTTATATACTTTAAAGGCAGGGTACAGTATATAGTACCAGCATCTCTCACTGTGGCATACTCTCCTTGCAGAGGCAATAATGAGGGTACTTCTCTCTTATGGATAACTGTCTTGTGTTTGTGTTGTGAATTTTGGCAAATTAAATATTGTCTTTTACCCCTGCTGTCATGTGCATAAAGACTGTTTTGCTGTGGGATGTGCATTCATTTTTAACCTACTACATACAGTATATTGTTCATTTAAAGTGATGTTTACATTTGTGTTGAGTCTCTTACTTTAACATAAACATGCAATATGAACCTGCATTCCTTTCATATGACTTCCAAGTAAATTTACTAAATTTGGTGTGCAAAATCAAACTGTAGTGTCTCATTTAAAGGTGGAGTCAGTCAATCAAAACAAAAACACCTCTCCCTTCAATGCCATAGGGTGCTCCCTCAGAAGCTTCACCCATCACATTGCAGCACTTCCAAAGCTATGACAGTGTTGTGTGGTGCAGTCTGCACCATTTTGTTTGTGTTCCCACAAGAACCAGGGCTGTGTAGAAACGGCATATTTATTGTTCAGTGTGCACACACAATAGATGTGCCATAATTAAAAGAAAATTAGCTGAATTTGACAAAAAGATAATTTATTTATTTTTCCCTCCTGTTGTCCTCCGGGTCAAACTGACCCAACGCACTACTTCTTTGTATGAGATAGAAGGCGCCAATTATAATTCTACAGTTTACACAGACATATGAGGTCCGTGTAAGCCATAAAAACATAAGCAGGTAGTGCCATCTGTTGGCGGAAGAAGGTAGTGCGTTTGAAACCAGAGGACAATGGGAGGATTAAAGAATGGAACTAAAGTAAATATTCTAAAATAGACCTAGATCATCATCAGATAATCATTTAGAGAAGATTATTTGCCAGAGTAACCTACGTCCTGTCAAGAGGTTTAAAAAACAGTTTTTAGTTCATCACATAATGCAAACCATGGCTTATTTAATCCGGAGCATCATATTGAGCACTTACTGCCTCTGTGTAGAAAATATCTCTTTCAGAGGAATTGTACACTCTGAATGGGGCTCCCTTAGTCAATGCGAGCAGCTGAAGAACAGTTAGCTCTGCTGCCTCGCAGCATGTTTGAGGCGCTATGCTAATGCGTCGCGCCCCGTTCTAGGGGAGTCGAGTTGTAACGTGTGACAGGGCTAATCTCAGAGGACGGCCCAGAGCACAGCCTCATCAGCAGAGGTAACAGGCAGAAAATGAGAACACACAACAGACTAGCTCTGCTTGTCTTTCAGCCGTGATCCGATACGACCTCGAGATGTCTCAATGGCATTGGTTTGGATGGTATAGGCCTACTAAACCAACCTGTGATTTTACATGGTGTCTATTTAGGATACAGTATTGTGCTTTATTCGTAATAGGCCAGGAAGAAACAGACACCTGTTTCTATCTTAAGTTATTATGAATAAAATAATACAACTTGACTTTACTTGAATTTGGTGCACTGGTGAAAGCTTCTGACAAAGGCATTTTCATGTCATCATGACACCGTTTTAGCGACTACTGTACCTAGCTAGGTCTTCATGTTGAAATCCAAGCATCAAAGCTATCCCAGAAGACCTTAGTTTAAAGGTAACCTCCTCGATTCAAGTCCGGAACTTGCCCCCCCTTCCCACCCCCACACCCCCATCTCCCTTCTCCCCACGCTGCAGAGCTCAGTGTTGCTTGCATTACAGTAGTCTATACAGTAGTCCCTACTGTATATTGGCACACACATTGTTCCAAAGCTGCCAACACTCTTGCCTTTCAAATAACGGTCAGCTGGGGCAGATATTTGGGGCTCTGTGAATGCTATACAACTGATGTGTACCCTTATAATGTGCCTAAGATAAAATATAATTCCTAAGTATTAGAAGAACCACACAAATAATGAACTGGTTTTGTGGGGGTGGAATAGTAGTGCACTGCAAGCCTGTAGATCAGGCTTGAGGTATGAAATTCATGAAGAAAATATAAAAAATGAATAATGAAATGAAACTTTAGAATTGAAAGACAGGTCTCATAGCCTATTTATCAAAGAACACGCCATATTTACTATTTACTGTACTCAAAATATATGGGTTATGGTGTCTACAGTATAGCCTACAGGGTTTAAAACAAAACACCTAAAAGGAAATCATCAGGCCATGAACATATTAAATAAAGGTGCATTAATCTGGAAACAAAGTAAAAATAAGGTAAAATTGCTTGCTGTTATACAGTAGCTATCCTAAAGAATAACAACAGAGCATCTGCCACATTCTGCTGCGAGTGGGTTCTACAAGGTCACTTTGGCGCACGACGCGCATTTATCGCATAAATCGATTTTACAAGTCCGATGTCCCTTTAGCTTATTACTTTTAATAGGTGTATATAATGTCATGGGAAAATCATATTTAAAATTTTAAATATTAGTCAAGAAGACTAAGATGCCAATTTCCAAATGGCGAAGTGGGAGGCCAGTGGAGGAAAATAATATCCTATCAAACGAATTAGCCTACATGAGATTAGACAATTTAGTATTTACTGTATACGAGGTTATAGCATATGTGCTGCTTAAATACGTAATGCAAATAGCAGCCAAAATGTTTTAAAGACACACTCAAATGTCGCTGGTATAGAGCATTACTCTTATCGGACGCTGCCGTGCCAAATAGGCTACAAGATCAACGACATCACCTTTCGAGATTAAACTCTGTTCAAAGCAGGTATCGCCTAAAAGACAATGCGCGACACTTGAATATAAGGTTTCACAGCAGGTTTCACAGCACTAATCCTCTTTGGACACATTTGAAATGTTCTGTAGTTACACTTAAATATCAGAATAACGGTAAAGATTTTCCATCACCATACAACCGTAGTTGCCATTCAAAAAAGGATGATGCCTGCAGCACGAAAAACAAGTTACATACCCGGATAGGTAAGGCTATGATATTTGCTTACCTTTTGTAAGAAGGGTCGCTGGATTTTGAAGTCGATCAAATAAACTATTTAAAATGGGACGGACCCTCTGGAGTAAAGCAATAGATGTACAATCCGGTTTAGTGAAAATGTGGTCAGGTACCCAGCGGAGGGGAGCCTACAGCCCTGTGATCTGCACTGACGTAGAAACAGAGCTGCCCCTCTCTCTCCCCCCTACTACCAAGAGTCCTGGTAGCCCCCCCACTCCCATCCCTCATCCCGCAGACACCATTTCCTTCTAAGTGGGGGTTGATCGTTTACTTGACAGCAGCAGACCCTGAGTTGTGTAATTATTTGGGATTAGTAGTATTTTCCTTTCAACAAACAGCGTTTTTTAATTGCTGTGTACGGGTGCAGTATTATGACATGGCAACTAAATGGTTTCTTTTCCCTATTAATTATATCTTGTGCGGTGGAGTCGCCTGTCATTTCTGCCATAGGCTACGCACCAAAATGGTTGGTGCAATGAACTGTTCAGGAGACGCCTTACACGTGCTCAGGCTCGTGCTTATAATTGACAATATAAAATAAATGTGTTTATATGAGTCATTGGTTTGAGTTACAAACCTTTTCTTGACAGAATTTACCAATAAAACAAACACATTTTCTTGACACAATTTGGGTATCATATATACAATGTCTAAGTAACCCCATATTTTAAAAGTTTAACTTTAATGAAATAGTTAAATGAAAATGTATAGTTATAATATAGCTTAGGGGAAGAAATAGTTTCCCCTGTTTTAAATATTAATGCATTTCAAATTGCAAACAACACAATGTTAAAAAGGCCTATCCGCATGCATTATATTCCCATCATATGGTACAAATTGTTAAAGCTGTCTAAGTATTATAAAATATGCTGGTCTTTGTTTCTCCAAATTTACACAAACCAGAGAGGCAGATGTCCATCGCCATCGCCATGCCAACTGCTATCTCCCCAGTGTGATCAGCCATAAACAGATGAGGCCATTCTGAGCTTAAGGCTATATATCTGCTATTGTCTGTTTGAGTGTTGTATTGACCAGCAGGTCCTGTGGCTGATATCAACTGGCACAGTCCTCGCTTGCTCTGTAAGCCAGGGTTTTGATAGGACAGACTATTTCCGGGAAAGGAGATTGCATTTACGCCCTGCCACCTACAGAGACAGGTGTATCCAAGCTGTACAGTAAAATGTTTGTGGATAATGCAAAACTAAAAAACAATCTGCCAAGTGCCTGATTGAACTGTCTCAATTTAATACAAATTCTGCCTGGCATCTGTTATGTTTATGGATGGTGGCTGGATCATTTTCCCACTACGATTTAAGGTGGCAATGAACAGGTACCACAGCCATTCAAATAATTCACTCATATACTCTGGAGAATACACATTCAACAACATGGCGGCCTCTCCTGAATATTCATTTAAGCAAAACACACTCCAGACTGTCAGGGTGTGTACCTATCCTGCTTACTTTTAATTAATGCGGCTTCTTTGCATGCAGTTTTATGACCTCAGCAAATCTTAACCCTTGTAATGTACTCAGAAATCTCGTTTTTGGCCACACAGCGGTGCCATATGATTGTGTATGATTTATGTGTTTTTCAATTGGCATTGCAGAGTGTATTTATTTTTTTATTAATTATTTCTTTATGTATTTATGTATTTTTTTGTGCCTTTTACCCTTTTTGTTGTCCTTGTGTTTCAAACACACACCTTGTTGTGCCAGCAGTTCACATCATATGTCTGTGTAAGCTGTAGAATTAGGTTTAGCGCCTTCTATCTGCCACAAAGAGCTAGTGATTTGTGTCAGTTTGACCCAGAGGACATTACAAGGGTTAAGCAGAGCCACGCCAAACCAAACCAACCGAGAGTCTAATCAGCCAAAAGCAACCTAAACACCAGTGTGCTTTCAGACGCGATAAAGATTTTCATACAAATATACCGATTCTTTTAACACACAGCTGAATTCTAGGAACAAAACAGATGCTGGGACTCCCAGACAAGCTGACGTTATGGATGTCTGCAGCCAGGGATCTCTGTGGAGCTGTGGTGGTGTCATGTTACAGTCCTAATTATACTAAGCCACTCCCAGCAGCACAGGCAGGATTTCTCTATAGACACAACTACACAGTATAATGCTGTAATACAATGAGCCAACATAGCTTCTGGTTTTACTGCTGGTTTCACCTGCTAGGCCCAGAAGTTTGGCATATGGAAGCTCCCTTGGTTTTTGTCAGAGCACAGCAGAACAGTAAATGTTATGAGGAATCTAGGGCTCTTACACATCACTACAGCTGCAACCATTCAACAGAAAGCACACCAAACATACAAAGAAATGCACAATTGGAAATAGACATACAGTGTCTCAAACTTGAAAATAATTAATTGAAGATAAAGGCAGATAAAGCAAAAGTCCAACACATATCCACCTATGACTGTTAACCCTTGTGATGTCCTTCGGGTAAAAATGACCCAAATCACTAGCTCTTTGTGGCAGATAAAAGGCGCTAAACCTAATTCTACAGCTTACACAGACATATGATGTTCACTGCTGGCACAACAAAGTGTGTGTTTGAAACCTGAGGAAAACAGGAGGGTTAAAAGGCATGAAAGAATAACACAAATACATGAATAAATAATAAATAAATATATACACACAGCAATGCCAATTAAAAAACACACAAAATCATACACAATCAGATGGCGCTGCTGGGTGGCCAAATACATATTTCAAGGACATCACAAGGGTTAAGAGGAAAGTGTTGGAGAACATACAGTGGAGATCAACCCCCCCACACAGCTACACAAATTTGTGTAGCGCTGAATCTGCAACATATGTGTTGACCTGTGTAAGTCTCACAGACCTGACAGGCTATCATCATCCTCACAAAGGGAAATTGGCTGAGAATTAGAAAGGCATAAGGAACATATTATCTGGAGTGTTTATCTCTAATTGGTTTTTAATTGTGGACATGGTTGGCCATGTAGAATAACCGGTGTCTATTGAGCTGTGCCAGTGACACATTATTCCGTTTTTAAAGGATGCAATTACCTGGAACAAAAAGGAAAGAGGCGATTTATTGTTGCCAATAAGCCGAGGCCCCAGAATTCATTTAACATTTGGTGAATACAAATAACATGTAGGCTTGCAATCATAACTGCTGACAAATAATTAAAAGGACGTCTGCATTTAGTCTAATGAGCAATTTCACCACGATAGGTTTAGCTTATAAGACAGCTATTGCGTATTTATGACAAGACGTTGTCGCCACCTGGTGGCTTTTACAGGAAATTGTAACATATTATTGCCTTGTCACTCGTGACCTAGAATGGCACTATGTGCGGTTTTTCATACCGCTAAACGTTAGTTAGGTGATAACATAGACGAATTCTTAGTAAAACTAGTTAATTTTGGTTACAGTATCAGCTGTAACCTAAATGCATTGTCTCACCCTCACGCATAATTCATTGGCGATGTGTGGTCAGTAGGCGTCTCTTTTCTGATTGATGCAAAGTAGCCTAATTGCCTCAGCTGAGTCTCTACCTCAGTTTCTATGCACTGTGGAACTGACGTGTAGACAGGAGCCCAATCGAAAGCTCATTGATAATCCCATTCACATCGTGGACACGCTGCGCATCTGCAACTGCAGAAATGAGAGTGCTTTGTTTACGTAGCCTGCTACGATATGCTTTTGGATCACGACACTTCTAGTTAATTTGCATGCCATTTGGTTTTACGCACAACTGGGTGTCTGTTTAGTATACCCTACATTTATGAGCGACGCGAGGAGATCATTCCTCAGAATTCAGGTCAATGTAATCTTGGCTATACCATGAGAGGCAACGGTATGGATCTGTTTTGGAGAATCATAGCTGCTCTCAGCTTCGACTGTTTTAAAGATTCAGCGTCATCGAGGTGAGTGTAATTTGTTTGAAGTATATTCTACTTGGACTACTATGTGACAACAATGAAACCGCATTATCATTTTTACACAGTTGCATTAAAGTAGATTGTTAAACACTACAGGCTATGTGGCTGTAACATTTCTAGGCTACTTTAATGCAGTGGTTGGTTGGAACAATAGATCATTTTTTCTTTTTTCTTTCTTTTTTTAGAAATTGCGTTCGTTTCAGTTGTTATGACAACAGGTTTTTCTTGCGTTCGTGTTGTCCATACATATTGTCTGTCTTAATTTCAAGGGGAAAAACATAGGCTATAGTAGACGATTAGAATCGCCTTGAGTCACATTAGGTAACATTAACGACAATGTTAACGTTTTTTCATGCTTTGTACAAATGCTGGAGTGTCAATATTCCTGAATCACATTCAACAAATACGTGTGATTTTTTTTTCTACATTTCCTGAACTGACCACGTAGTAACTACAAGGCTAGGGCCACCAGACAATAGATGTTAATATTTTATTGGGTGCTAAAGAGTGAAAGTCAAGTCAAGCCCTAAACTTCACGTCATGCCCTAAACATTTCCTTCCTGTCCATTCCCCACCCAATTCCTCAGGTCTCCCACCAAGCTGAGCTCCAGCCAGGCAGGCAGCCTGGAGGGCAGCTCTCTGACTGGCTCTCTGTCTTTGGGGCCAGACCTCCCTCACTGCCAGTGCTGCATCTCCTACGAGGCCCGTCTCAAGCGCCTCTCCTGTGGCCACCTCTACTGTGACCCCTGCACTGACCAGATAGTCAACCTGGCCTTTGAGGACATCGAGGGCCTGTCTGAGTACCCCTGCCCCATGTGCAAATCCATCCGCCAGCTCGGGGGCCTGGGGCCGTCAGCTTCGGGCTACTTCTATGGCCCCTATGGCATTTTGCAACAGCAGCACACAGTCAAGGAGCCCGGGAGTCGATGGGGTTAGACCGTAGTCTGTGATGACGCTCACAGAGGGGTCTTCAGGTGGTGAACAGGCCCATTATGTCTTGTTTTTAACCCTGACGTGATAGCTATGTGGTGCTAGCAATGGCCATCATATTTTAGTATCTTATTCTTTGTGTTGTCCATGGTAAATGAGGAGAAGCCAGTGGACATGCATGACATGCAGTATTTGTTTGCTCAAAGTGCCCATTGTATGTGAAAGTAAACTTGCACACTACCATAAAAATGTAAGACGAGATACTGTACTGTATAATGTTTTCATCCTGAGATCATTTTTTTTTTTTTTGCCAGTTAAATACATTTTCTGACAGAGTGCAGGTTTTCTATCACTTAATATACTGTATGTTTATACAACAAGATAATTTCAGAGCTTGGCTTGTGGTGTGGGTTTATTTATTTTTTAATATCTATTTTATTTTATTTTATTTTATTTTATTTTTGTTCCACCTACATAGTGGAATATGAGACCAAGTCAGACTTTCATCTTACAATGTGATTTCATTATTTAAATTCTTGTCAGGTTGTTCTTCTCTAAGTTAAATTACATTGTTTGTGAAAGTATTAAATATTTGCACCTTATTCTTAAATTGTTTTATGCTGTGTACATAAAATAATTGTACTTTTTAATTTGAAGGAATCTGATTTTACGAAAGTGCCATGCTTCTTGTAAAGTGTTTCAGATCATATTGTAAATATTTATTTTGTTAAAAAATAAAGCTTGTTAGCTGTGTACAACAATAAGTCTGTTATATTGAAATAAGCCGTTGTCATATTAAGCAAGATCATGAACCAATAGCGCCATTTATTTTCTACTTCTCATGCTGATACAAAAAATTATGTACATCTGGCAAAATTAAGAGTAAAGTTCGTACCAAAAATCCTTCTGATATACAATAGTTTTAAGACCTGCAGGTGTAAAAACAAATGTAGACTGTGTTTATCAATGGAAGACAAGCAAATGCCTTGGCATCATACCCAGAACACTGACATGGTGTGACGTCACCATCAATGCACCATGATATTCAGCAATGTATACTGCCATTAAATAATTCATGACACTTGAAATTATGTATAAAATATTACATTACTACTCAGCTTGCCTACGTTACATATTACAAAATGCATGCTTGTTTATGTACAATGAAATTGTGTCTTTGTGGTAATGACACCAGTGAATCTGCTTGACACCCATATCATGCACACTTTTTGGATTTAAAGGTGAAGTATCAAGTACTTTGTGCTTTCAGTACAGTCAGGCACTTCAAAACAGCCCTTGACCTACATGCTAGCTGCATACTAATATGCCACCAGGCCTTAGAAGCGATGGAATGCAAGTAAACACTGGAGAAAAATAGCCTCCTTTAGCTTTAGATATTAGTACCTTCTCTAGGTAGAACAATAATGCCTTTACATTTCACCATAAAAGGATTAGAAAAATGCATTATAATACTATAAAGGTATACTACTCAGCCATGCTGTATTTTAGATATTTGCAGATAAATCCATGCATGAACTTTTATGTAAAACGAAAGCTATGACCATATTCTTAATGAGACATTCACATACAGTACTGATCTATTGTGCAGTATTCAGACAGACATGTGCTAATATAACATGGAGCAGAACAGAAACCTCTTGCTCTGCCTTCATGCAAGCAAGTGGGGAGATATGGGACTAGGACCAAAATAGCTCTCACGCCCTAAATTCCATCTTAAAATGATTGGACAATATGCCAGGAGATAAAAAAAATGTATAGTTCTTATACTATAGCTATGGGCATTAGTTGAACAGTATTCTACTTTCCCATTTGAAAGAGGTCAGGACTGCTACAGTAAATAACAGGACTGTACTGTTTGTGAGTCTATGAACCAGTCCCCTACAGTATGTGCAGTTTAGTAACTTTACCTACATAATCTTTGTAATTTTGAAAAATTACATATTTTTACATTTTAAATGGTATACTTTCTCTGGCTGACGAAACACACAGACTAAGATGTGTCAAGACCAATTCTACTGAATGCTAGCTACTGCAAGCTACCACTACACCATACATGTGTAAAGAAGTCCCTTACAGCCTTCAATGCAGTAAGACATATTTCATTGAACTGAATACTAGGATATCGTAAAATCACAAATATAATAAAAACAGTTGTCACATTCTTTAATACTTTCCAGCAACGATAAAGAGATAAGTAGCAAAGTCTTCAGGTCAGTGCGTTGCACTGATCATTTCAAGGCTACTCATCATTTCAGATACAGATGTAGTTTAAAGCACTGCCAAACCAAATGCGTACACGGTTAGTCAAATAGGCTTTGACAGGTAGACCACATGTGGTCTGGTACCAGAGTGTGGGTGATCTTTATATACAATAGTGGCGAGTCATGGTCAGAAATACAGAGACAGATCTCAGGAGCCTATCGAGGGCCCGCTATTCTTGCTCAGCTTGGCGTGATTGGCCACTGGGTAATAGCGCTGGTCGGAGCGGGCCTCGGTCGCGGAGGGGTTGCCGAAAAGGAATGTGTGCTTGCCGCTGGGGCGCGTCGCGCAAAACGGAGGGGTCTTGGAGGGCTGAAGGTTGGAGGAGGGAGGAGCAGGCAGTGCCCTGGTCAGCCCCGGGCCCTGAGGCTTGGACGCAGGGAACAGGAAGGTGCCGGTGTTCCGGTTGAGGTTGCCGTCTGTCCGCCGTTGCTCCGCCCTCTTGGCGGGAAGGTTGGCGTCCATCTTGGAGGACGCCAGAGCTAGCTTGTCTGTGAGCTGCTGCACCTCCCAGGCAAGCTGCTCCACAGGGTGGAGGTGGTTAGAGGAGACGGGGTGGGAGAATGCCTGGGATGGACATACAGGCAAACATTTGGTCCCAAGAAAAGCCATGGAAAGCCTAACTGAGTTATATAATAGTGATAAAAGCTTCTCTCACTGTATGTTAACATTAATAAGAGGGATGGTTAAATATATTGTACCTCCTCCCACTCTGTATTTCGCTTGTGTTTGGGTGGAATTTTAAAAAGGTTTTCATGTTTTGCCAAAATGTTCAGTTAAGTGTCCTCAGCTTTCACCAAAATAGAAACATCCTCCCACGCTGCCATAGACTATTCCATGGTCACAGTTTTTAGACACTGTTCTTCAGAGAGCATAACAAAATCCTCCCTGACAGGTTTGTCAAAGCTGTAAACCACACAACTGCAAAGACCCTATGCCTATTATTGTCTTATGAATCAGATGACGTATGTAGATAATAAGGGGGAGATGAGTAGGCTGTGTTTGGCCCCTTCAAAACAAAAGCACATATCTGCTCTGTTCTTTTTAAGTGACAGACAAGCCTGAATTTGGGAGTATTTTTAACCATATTTGTTGAGATGCCATCATGCTTAAAAGAAACTACAGTTCTTAGATTTTGTCACACTTTACCAGCTAGGAGACCTGGAAGCATTTTTTCCTCAAAGAAGCCATTTGTTATTCTGTTTTTGGTATTGTTATTGTTCATGTAAGGAGTATAATACATTTTTTAAATAACCTACCCATTAAAACATACTACGGCAATGGCAATACAGTATGGTAAACTATGGCACTACTACGATGGCAAAATAATTAAGGTGGAAAACTACAGTATAACATTCAAAATAATGCACCATACCATAATAATGAATACCTGTGCATGGAGCGCCCCCCGGAGGTAGCACCCCTTCCACACACCCATGCAGGGCCCCAGAAGGAGGGGCAGTAAGGGCTCATAGGGGTCCAAGGGGCCTGTGGAGGGGGGAGGACTCTGCGGAACCTCAGACAAGGCCCAGGCCTTCACCAGCCTCTCCAGGCCCGGCAGGTTCTCAGAGGAGGGCGCCCTCCGGTGGCTCTTCTTATAAACACCTGCACTGCCGCTTCGCCAAGGGAGCAGGTTAGTGGGACAGGAGAAGGAGCCACGAGAGAGGAGAAACACCGAACCTGGGATGGAGTCACACAACTGATGGAGGAAGGAGGAGAGATAGGAGAATGAATAGATGGGCATGAAATAAAAGAAACAATATTCAATTATATGCCCTATACCACACCATATAAATAGTCAGGTGTGCTCATAGATTGTTCTGTACTAATGATTGCCTAAAATTGTAAACCAATGCATGCAGTAGTACAGGGGTGGCCAACCCTGGTCCTGGAGAGCCACTGCCCTGCATGTTTTAGATGTCTCCCTGCTTTCAACACACCTGATTCAAACAAATGGGTCGTCATCAGGCTTCTGCAGAGTTTGATAAAGACCCATTCATTTGAATCAGGTGTGTTGTAGCAGCAACACATCTAAAACATGCAGGGCAGTGGCTCTCCAGGACCAGGGTTGACCACCCCTGCAGTAGTATAATAATATATTCTTCTGATTAAGCAGTAACCACCACAAGAGGGCGCAGTGCTCCATGTTTTAAATATTGAGCTCAGACGTCTACCATAGGCGGGAGCTTCTCACAAATCAGAACATAACAGCACATTTCCATCTTCCATTGCCATATAGCTAGGGAATGTTTACTTCTACACATGCAGGATTTGGGGTGTTATTTACCTTACTAAATTGCTTTTATAGTAGTTTTTCTTTGAACTTCACTTAATTGTAATTTCACAGTACGTACGCATGTGCAACATTATGATAAAGTATAAAACCAAAAAACATAACTGAGCAACATCGAACAAATCACCTAAAGTGAGACAAAGATGGCCGCCCTACCTTGTGTGTGTCCTGGCTGGTGTTGAGGTTGCCGTTGAGGAGTGGCTGGAGCTTAGTGGTCTCGACGACAGGCTGGGTGAAGTGGGCCCGTCTCTGACTGCTGTACTGCAGAGCCCAGTCCCACACCGGTGGTAGAGGGGGATCCGTGGGCTCAGACCCTCGCGGCAGAACATCTCTCCAGCCGTTTACTGGGGTGTAGCTCTGGGACAGGTGCTGCACACAGGGATGACATTTGTCATGCCATCGAAAATTATATAAGTGGCTGAAAATGTGAGTGAATGTAATTTAAGCCTCCCGCTGTCCTATGGGTCAAAATGACCCGGTGCAACCACAACACGGACATATAACATGCCGCGGTTGGCTCCCTCTGCTGGTAGTCTGCTGAAATCCCTTAGGACAGCGGGAGGGTTAAAGCTGCATTGGATAGCTTGGCATATTGGCGACCCCGTCTGGTCAGATGACGCAACTGCACTCCCTATTTGAAAGCGGTCAAGTTCTTCTGACGTTGCAGACATCCTTGCAGACGTCACATGATCTTTGTTGTATGTGGTGCAGTAACTAGAAGTGTCTACTACCGTACTAACTGATAAGCTTAAATCAAGGATTTTAATATCATGCTGTTGACTCTGGGAATTGGTACCATTCAGCTTTAACTTGAGAAAGAACTATTAAACAAAGAAAGACAGAAAGCTAGTTGAACAGACATGGGAACAAAAGGAAGCGATGAAGAGAGCGAGACAGAAACCATTTGGTACCTGGGAGCGCTTGCACCTCTCTCGCTGGCAGTTGGCCAGGAAGCTGGAGAAGAGAGGCAGGTGCACGCTGTCGTGCAGGGCCAGCAGGAAGTCCTCGGTCAGCTGGAAGCGGGAGGGGTACTGGGACAACAGCTGCCACACACAGTCCAGGAATAGCAGGAAGACTGGAGCCTGGAATACATAATGTGGGAGAGAGGTGTTAGAAGAAGAAGAAGAAGAAGAAGAAGAGAAGCTAATGGGTCAGACGAGAGGGAGTGATGAGGAAAATGTAGAAGGGGACAGGTGAGGAAGGTTTGATAAGAAGGGAGTGAGCATGAGGAGAGAGAGAGAAAAAACAGTGGCAGAAGATGGCGGTGGCGTAGTAAAACACAGCCATTTTAAATGGCAATTACATTCTTCTGAACTCGGTTATTTATATGAACTTATCTTTGAAGTGCAGCATATAGTAACTACCTTGTCTGTCTGTGAGTCTGCTGTGTGTGTGGACTGGGAAAGCTGGAATTTAATTGCGTTTCTTGGGATCAATAAAGTTGTCTGGATCTGAATCTGAATACACATCATCCTCACGAAAGCCAAAAGTCAAATAACTAAAGCTCACTGTTAATAGTATGCTATAACACTGTAAGGGAAGGTATGAGAAGTTACTCATTACCCAGATGTGGGTAATGGGAGGGGTTTTCCTCCCTTTATACCATACAACCTGCACAACTAGCATACCGCTTGTTAGTATTAGCGGTTACTGTTATTATGTTATTCTTACTGGAGAAATAATAGCACCTGCGTGAGAGCACCTATCCTGTACACACATACTGGACTGCAGCATTGTGAATACAAAAGGATAAAACAACAAACACACCAAGTTAATGCGTCAATATGCAAAATCAAGGAACAAAGGCCACTCAAATGTCATCCGTGTGTCAGTGACGACTAGTGATGTGATTTTTTGACATGACCTTTGTCATGCTGACAGATCAGTGTGCCTCTCCTCAGATAACCACCCCCCCCCCCAAACCCCATAGAGACCTGACAGCCTCTTAACCCTCGTAATGTAGTCAAAAATCTTACATTTGGTCACATGGCGGCGCCATCTGATTATGTATGATTTGTGTGTTTTTCAATTGTCATTGCTGAGTGTATTTATTTATT
>JAODUG010003714.1:0-11072 GCA_027564795.1 Aphredoderus sayanus
AGTGTGTCGCCCCCTTTTGGCCTCCGACTGTACTGATGTAAAGTGTCCGTTGCACCTGGAAGCGTAACGTAGTTGTGCCGTTGCTGTTGACGCTGCCCGGTCAGAGCCCTTGTGTTTCTGGGTCTCCATGCTGATCACCTTGTCCGGCAGAGGTTGTGTTTCTGGGTCTCCATGCTGTTCACCTTGTCCGGCAGAGGTTGTGTTTTGGTGGGAAGAAGCCACTCTCCATTTGGAAGGGCAGCGTGAGAGCGGTAGACCGCACTTTGGTCCGCTCTGCCGTACAGCGTGCAGAAGCCTCTGCCTGCCCAGTGGTCTGGGAGAGGCTTCAGCCATCGTCTTCCTGGTGTGGTCTGAGGCTTGTTGTTGTTCTTTCTTTCCGTCTTTCCTTCTATTTTCTGTCTTTGTCTTTCTTTCTCTTTCTTTGTCTTCATCATTTTGTCTTTCTCCCTTTCTTTGTCTCTATTTGGCTTTTCTATGTCTCATTCCCTTGTGAATACATTGCTTACTTTGAGAGTTCATTCAAAGTTTATTTAACTTTTGTTACATGGTATGCGTAAACGATGAGGCCTTAAAAGTTCTGTACGCAAACGGCATTATGTAAGATGTGACGATGTGTCTCATAATGTCTGCTGGCGGTTACTTCAACAGTCGGTGGCCTTATCAGCCTGGGTCTTCCCACCAGGCTCCCCATCCCGTCATGTTTTATGTTCCCAGAAGCCCCCCCGAGGTGGGTTGTGTGGCCTGGGTAGCTGTAGATGTTCACGTTCACATGTGGTTAACCGTAGCTTCAGATTTCCTTTCCCTCCACCATAGACGTGATTTATTGCGTCCGTGTGCGTGTTTGCCCAGCGCACTTCCACAATCTGGCGTGCGTTTGCCATCGTTAAGTCACACAGGCTGACCTGCCCCCTTCCATCTGGGAAGTCGTCCTTGGAAACTGCTTGGGAAAACACTTTTGTTGTTGTTGTTGGTCTGTCTGTCATCGTCTATCGCAGACACACCTAACCACACCGGTAGTTCCTCACAGCAACACCGATTGGTCCAAACCACTGGTGGTGTTCTCCAAACGCAGAACTTGAAGCCTAGTCATGAAGGATTGTGACCTTTAGTCACAATGCACAGTTATGTGTTAGATGATATCGGTCGCCAACACACGCCCGCCCTGCTATCATAGCTGGAAACGTGAGGCTAAGAAGAGCCTAGCATGAATCCTGGAAGTGCAAGGCCCAGAATGGAGTGCACCCGTCTTTTTATTTTTTCTTCTCTCCCTGGCAGAGAGCAAGTGGAGGTTCTGGGTATAATTTGCAGACCATCGAACACGAGCCATCTATCATGGCCCCGTTGTGCACTGTAAATCTCCATTTTGTGTGTGTGTGTGTGTGTGTGTGTGTAACCACTAGGCATGAGCTACTGGGAAGGAAATGTTGAAGCCTTCACATTTCCTCTCCTCTGAGGGGGAGCGTGTCCTAAAATCACCTCTGAGCTGCAAGGCAGAGTGGGCTGGCAGGGCCCTGGCTATTGTTAGAGTTTTTCACGTTCATCTTAACCCTCCTGCTGTCCTCCGGGTCAAAATG
Source organism: Aphredoderus sayanus (assembly GCA_027564795.1). Lineage (NCBI taxonomy): Eukaryota > Metazoa > Chordata > Actinopteri > Percopsiformes > Aphredoderidae > Aphredoderus > Aphredoderus sayanus. The sequence continues at coordinate 1,575 of JAODUG010003714.1, forward strand.
ACCCAAGGCACTAGCTCTTTGTGGCAGATAGAGGGCGCTAAACCTAATTCTACAACTTACACAGACATATGATGTGCACTGCTGGCACATCAAGGTATGAGTTTGAAACCCGAGGACAACAGGAGGGTTAAAAGGCACAAAAAACAAACAAATACATAAAAAAGTATTAATAAAGAAATAAATACACACAGCACTGACAATAAAAAAGAAACACAAAATCATACCCAATCAGATGGCGCCCTCTGGTGGCATAATTTGGGAAAATTGAGGACATCATGGAGTTTAATACTGTTATTTCTTTTTTGCAGCAGCGCAAGCTATAACTTCTGTCTGCATTCCTATCCACCGGATACACAGGTGGATATGAATGCTGTTTTGTACCAGTCTGAATTTTGCGTGTGTGTGTTGTAGGGTTTGGGACCTGGAGGGAAATGAAACCAACATATTCCGACTGCACTCTCCTGGCGTCAGTGTGTGTTGGCACCCTGAAGAAGTCTTCAAGGTGGGACTGTGTATAAGAACGTCACTTCCTGCAAGCAAGCAAACACACAGACACACCTAACCACTCCGGTAGTTCCTCACAGCAACACTGATTGGTCCTAACCACTGGTGGTGTTCCCCAAACGCAGAACTTAAAGCCTAGTCATGATGGATTGACGTTGCATTGATTGCAGGAACGTCACTTCCTGCAAGCAAGCAAACACACAAACAACACGCAAACATACAAACAACACGCAAGCATACATGTAAAGCTGCTTTGAGTACTCAGAAAAGCACTATACAAGTAGGTGCAAGTGACAGTGAGTGACAGCTGTCAAAGCTACACCATAGTTTTTATATGCCTTGAACATCAACCAAGACTATGACTAATCTGGGATTTCCCGGTGGGATTTCCTTGTTGTTCGGCCTGCATAAATACAATCAGCGGATATTTTATTAAGATCCTCTATTTTCGGCGTTGTTTCATGGTTGGTTTTTGCACATTAGTTCCCTTTGTCTAGTTGATCACTCTGAATGGCCTCAGTGAGCTCTGTGGAGAAGAGAGAGAAAAGAAATGAATCCTCTATTTTCGGCATTGTTTCCTGGTCGATGTTGGTGTAAGATAACACACCATAGCTGTAGCTAGGGTGTTGAGCTATGGCATATAGAGCCTTGTAAATAAATATCGTACTTGGCGGCGCCATCTGATTATGTTTTGTGTTTTTTAATTGGCATGGCTGTGTGTATTTATTTCTATATTAATTATTTAGTGTTAAGTATTTGTGTTGTTTTATTCGTGCCTTTTAACCCTCCTGTTGTCAAACACACACCTTGTTGTGGCAGCAGTGCACATCATATGTCTGTAAGCTGTAGAATTAGGTTTAGCGCCCTCTATCTGCCACAAAGAGGTAGAGCGTTGGGTCAGTTTGACCCGGAGAACAACAGGAGGGTAAATTAAGTTATACCCCCCGTCCCCTCCCAGCTGATGGTGGCAGAGAAGAGGGGAACCATCCGCTTCTACGACCTGGTCACCCAGCTGGCCATCCTGTCGCTGGACTGCGGCCAGTCGCCGCTCATGACGGCCGACTGGTGCCTGCTGAACACCATCAAGGTGGGCGCCGTTGCCGGCAGCGACTGGCTTATCTGGGACATCACCCGCTCCAGGTGAGGGCCAGGCTGTGTGTGTGTGTGTGTGTGTGTGTGAATCATAGACCGTATAAGTAAACGGACGTCAACCATAGGTTTTCTCAGGAACGGGTGTGAATCTCATGCTGTGCTGGCTCTGGTCGTCGGCCATCTTTGCAGTACCTGACTCCGCCTGTAACTCCCGGCTACCCGAAATAATGGGATTGAATGTATATGGCGCAATATATCTTTGACTGAGTTATATAAATACTCACCCACATTAAGTCAGAACAGTGCACTTGTTTGTAAGGCAACATTAAAGGCCCTTGTCTGAAGGAGCTTAGACGAAGGCCATTCTCAGAATATGGTCCTCCCCACAACACGTGCTTTTCAAACCACAGGGCCGTTACTAATACTACATCTGTCCTCCTCAGTTACCCACAAGAGAAAAGACCGGCGCACATTGACAAAGCACGGTTCTTCAGGTAAGCAGCGTTGCTTCTGGCTGTGTCTTCAAATGAGGCAAACATGGCCATGGTGGTATCAGGATGTCCCTGTTTTTAGACGTTGGTGTTTGCTGTTGTTTTCCCAGGTGGTCTCGAGCCAATGAGAACCTCTTCTCCACTACTGGATACCCCGGAAAGATGAGCAGTCAGTTACTAATCCACCATCTTGGCCACCCGCAGGTCAGTCATCTGTACCACCCTGAGCTTTAGTCTCGAAGAGACGCATAACCTGTTGCTGCTTCCTGACTCTGATGTCATCCTGTCGTTACAGCCAGTGATGATTGGCTCAGTCGCGGTGGGGGCGGGGCTCAGCTGGCACCGGACACTCCCACTGTGCGTGATTGGCGGGGACAGGAAACTCTCCTTTTGGATGACTGAGATGTAGATGTCTCATCTGCAACCTTTGTACAGATACTTAATCTCATTTTATTTCTATATTGGTACATTTTCAATAATAAAGCATAGTTGTTTTTGTATCCAGTGATTTTTTTTTGATTTGATCATTTGGTGTTATGTCACGTCCTTGAACGTTTCACCCACCAGACTGCCTGTCTAGGTCACACTGAGGCAAACTGGTCCAGTTGCCATTAGACAAGGCATGGAGGTCTGTTGTGATCTCCTGCCAGGAGGTGAGAGCTCACGGCATGTGCAGTGGCAATGCACCGGACAACAGCATGGTCTCCATCTGTCTCTCTTTTTCTCTCTCTCTCTCTCTGTCTGTCTGTCTGTGCGCTGCCAGTGGGTAGAGCAGAACAACGGGTGAACGAAAGTTGTTGGTTCGAACCCCGCTAACTCCTGAGCAAAAGTTCAACCACCTCCCGGTCTGCCCTGCATGGCTGGTGTGCGTGTAGGGGTGTCCTGTACACAGATGTGAGGCAGGCCTGTACAGAGCTTTTGAGTGGCCAGTAGGTTGGGAAAAGTGCTACCTCTGTCATATCCATAGTTTTGTCAACACCAGAGCGCAGCCCGTTTAGTGTATTCCACCACTGATGGTACTTTAACACAGCAGGGTTGTATTGTGCTGTGTCATCTGCCTCTACTCTCAGACCTGTTCAGATGAGTGGTTATTGGACAGGGCATGGAAACCGCCATCTGCAACCGTACCATGCTACCGCTCTCACTCGTTTTGTTTTCACCACTCCACTGTGGTCTCAGCGTTATAGGTTTAGGCAATGCTCTCGCTCTCTCTCTCTCCGTCTCTCTCTCAGCTCGGGTTTCGCTGAGATTATGGTCTGGAAACCCTGTTCGCATGGAGGTTTGCTTGGCCACTTTGAAGGCCGGACCAATCAGCGATCAGTGAGGGAGGCTACGTGCGATGACGTTGGAGTCGAGAGTTTTGTTTCCAAATGTAGTTTGGAAATGTCGGTGGTACAGCCAGACCGGTGTCTTTACTAGAGCTAGCTGGAGCGATATGGACAGTTGAAGTGTGTGGTTGTCAATGCCAGTTGGTTAAAGGTTGCTCCAGCAGTTTTAAAAGGAACCTGAGGTCTGTGCCCGTTACGATGCAAGGACTGGAAACAATCTCCCAAATGGCGTGTGGCCAGACCCTATTCACCAAGTGCATTGTGGTCTGGTTATACCGGGCTACTTTAAGGTTTGCTGAGATAGGAATAAGGGGGTGTTTGCTGAAACATCCATCTCCAAAGTCCATAGAAAAGCTTCTATATTAGATTGTCTCACCTCCAGAAGGTAACTAAACAACTTACACTATTTAGCCCAGGGACGAGATTTCTTTAGGTCAGGTATTAATTGGGCCTCCAGGGAGATGGTTGATGGCTAACATCTCAGCTACATTAGTCCATTTTGTCTAATTGATCACTCTGAATGGCCTCAGTGAGCTCTGTGGAGAAGAGAGAGAAAAGAAATGAATCACTGTCAAGACGCCATGATGGCAGCATCTAGGAACCACTATGACTCAAGGCTTCCATCTAATGGTGATAAGCGGAACACCACGAGTTCAAGCTACCTCACCTTTTAAACAAATTCACTTGTACAGATGATCTATGTTGAAAGGGATTGGGGTTTCTCTTTGATGATTGTTAATGTACCTTCAGCCCATAACATTTTCTGGTAAATGGTTCCACTAATGTTATTGCAGTGACGTGCATGTTACTCTTTTATGTTACCCGAGGGAAGTCATTGTGTCACGGGTGCAGTTTGATGTCTGATGGTTGGTTGGTGGTGTGATAACAAACTACGAAATGGATGAAAGGGTGCTCGGCCTTGTCGTAAATTCTTACCCCGTTTGTCCTAATCTCTGCTTCTTCCTCTAAGTCCTCTACAGCCCTGCCAACTAAAGCCAGGGCTCAGCAACGGGGAAGAAACTGCAGAATAACGAGGAGCATGATTTGAAGGGAAACGGGAGAGATTAGAAGCTCTTTGAGCCTAGACTTTGATTTAATCTCACCGCTGTTTTTATGTGATGCCTTCCCAGAATGAAGCGATTATGTGGATCTTGATCAGTACAAGGGCATGAAATCTTTAATTTTACTTTAAAAAAAAATAATTTTGAAAGATGATGTGTTTTTGTTGTTATCGAGTTCGAATATCAACAAGCTGTCTCCAGAATGAGTTGAACATACCTTTTTAAGGAATAGCTACAATACATTAAAAACATTAGAAATGGAATCTGTAAAATAGTTTGAAGGCCAATCCTCATTCACTATCACAGAATTTACAGCATTCAGGATGAGAAAAACGTCTACGCTTTTACCCAAAATAACCACACAATCATATACAATCAGATGGCGCCATCTTCTGGCAAAGCGTTTGAAACTCGAGGACAACATGATGGTTAACAAGGACAGAAATATGGTAGGAATTATTTTCTTTTTCTTTTTTTTTCATAGGATAAAAGATATGAGAGCTTTTGTTGGTGGAGTGCTAAGGTCAAGGTATTCTTTATTATTCCCAAGGGGCAAATTTGGATGCAGTCAGACAGCAACAGATAGCGTCATTCCAAAATCAAAAACAACACAATAACAATAATAATACAGTGCCTCAGGGAGGGAGGAGGTATGTGGCTGGACATTTAGGTTGAGTCTATCACCTTCGTCCGCACAGGTCACCACCGACCTTCCGAAGCGAGTCCCGTCTCTCGTGTGTATTGCTTCCCATTAGACCCCAAGCCACAGTGAACCCCCTGACCCTCCCTCTGGATTGGATGCCGTCTCCAAGCCAACGTGGTGCTGACGGTCGCTATGACGTCAGCGAAGGAAACACTTATGGTCGCGGGTTCGGGGGTGGTTGGGATGGGATGATACAGCGTTTGGGATTTTGCGGTCGGGCGCGCGAAGCGAGGCAGCAGGAATCTCGACCCCCCCCTTTACCGCACCCCTTGTTGCCACGGCGACCTCCTTTTGTTTACGGCTCAGCAGATTGTGATCCCTCGCGGCGGTTTCTCGGGGATTTGTGGATTTGAGTGTTCTGGATGCAGCAGTGAGATACTAGAAATTATTACGTGTTTGATTTCTGCTTGGATGTGTGTGTGTGTTACATTCTGCACACCCATAGACCCCTACCCCATCTATACCCACACAACACAAGTTACCCTGCATACGGAGGCTTGGGTTTTCCTGGGAGGCAAGCGCGGTTCTTGATTTACTGAGCTGTGGAATTATGGGAAGGAAAGGCTTCCCACACAAGGTGCTCCACCAGGCACCGCGTGGATCCAGATGTTTTATGATTTCTGCAGATGGAATTTTTTTTTTCTTAACACATTTTTGTTTAACAATCGGCCAGATGTAGGTTGTGTCAGGTTGTCATTTTACTTTATATAAAATAAAATAAAATGGTATACGGAGTATATGAACGTACATGTAGCCAAGACAAAGAAATGAAGAGCTCAGGCATTATTACCTAAGAAAAACAAATAAACGTAAAAAGAAACATTCCTGGCCTCCAGTTGTCCTCCGGGTCAAACTGACCCAAACCACTCTTTATATTGATAGTAGCCGCAAATCCTAATTCTACAGCTTACATATGCACACTGCTGGCCCAAGGTGCGAGTTTAAACCCTGAGGACAACAGGAGGGTTAAAGGCACGAAAAAACAAACAGATGCATGAATTAAAGTAAGAAAGAATGAAATACACACAGCACTGGCACTGAAAAAATCTACACAATCAGAAGTCGCCGAAAACAACAGGAGGGTTAGAAGGCACATACAACAACACAAATACATAAAGAAATAATAAAGTACAAATAAGAAGAACCATACAATCATACACAATGAGATGGCGCCGCCTGGTGGATCAAAACTATATTTAAGGGGCGTCACGAGGATTAAGAAAGAGCTACAATACAAACCTGTTCGACGAGAAAACAATCCTTATTCACAATCGCACATGTGCATGTAATCAGCAGTCTGTGGAGGGGCTAACCCCCCAACTGTCAGTTTGCGGGGCGGAGTGGTGACCAAGAAAATAAGAGAAAAGCATCTGTCAGCAGGCCGGCCCCGTGGACCGTGCTGTGGTTAAGCGAGGTCCCAGTGACCTGGCTGCGACGTCGGGTTGTTGGCTCGTCGGCAGCGGAGGCAACGTGATACTTAAATCACTCATAATTAGCTCCTTCCCTTTTTGCTTAATAACACGCGAAGAGAAAAATGGGTTCTAGGAATTTTCCCCCAAATGGAAACAGTTGGGTTTGGAATTAAGACGCTAGAAAGCGACCCGTGAGAGACCTACGTGTGCGTTGTAGTGGTTCTGGACCGACACCGAAGTTACATGCGTGTATGCACGGTGTACTTCAGGATTACACGTTTGCCGTGCACCTCCAGCAGTAAATGCAGTATACATATGTATACCAAAAACAACGAGCTCATTTTCTTGCAGTTTCTGGCACTCAAGTTCTCCTGTAGTTGAATTATGGGTAAATATTGGAATTAATTTTAATCGAAACCTAACTGGTGTCCATAACTCAACTGGTAATAAAGAGTGTGAACGTTTTAGTATTCTGTTGTTGAATCGGTACTTTCCAACAGGAAGAAGACCACTTAACTTTGGACCTGATAGCTAAGCTGCAGCGAAAGCATTAATATGCTGATGTTCCTATGCAATATGTAGGCCTTTATGAAAGAAGCACGTAACAGATGATTATGTTAATATTCGCTTTCAAGTCATCTTAATTACTAGAGGCTGATGCTTTCGACATCGTGCTGATATCTAATTATTCATCTGTTCATACATCGATCTGGAAATAAATATATATGGCCAATGCACATTTAATGTATTTCTATACACTTAAAGAGAAATGGTAAAACGAGAATGTAATGTCAGTGGTTTCTTATCCCTCGTGATGTACTCAGAAATCTCGTATTGGTGGCGCCATCTGATTGTGCCCTCTATCTGCCAAAAAGAGCTAGTGATTTGGGTCAGTTTGACCCAGAGGACATAACAAGGGTTAAGAGTTGTGTAATTATTGACAAACAAAATACATTGACGAGTTAAAAATGCAGGAACCCAAACATCTGTGTTCAGCCCATTTATTATGAAAACGTACAGAGCGCTTAGCGGTAAGACTTCTGGTAGCGGGCACGGGCTCCGGGTCCTCCGAACTTCTTGGACTCGCAGCGACGTGGGTCGGCCACTAGGAGGGTCCTGTCATACTGGATCAGGATGTCCTTGATCTCCTTCTTGGAGGCCTCGTCCACATCTGGGGGGAGGGGGTAATCAGGTGTGTTCAAAATAGGCAAATAGTTTTCCGTTTGCTTTGAGTTCGTCATGAACGTTTGCGGCAAAACGGTCTCTAGAGGCTGTTCTCTTGCCGAACGACCAATGACACTAAACAATGGGTGACAGTTTGAATGCATTGCAAAGCCTAGGACACTACTGTTGTTTGCCACTTCCTGTTCCTATTTACGGAACCAGGGCTGTGTAGAAGCACCAGATGAAATATTTGGTCATTGGCTTACAATCACAGACTGCCTGAAAAACATGAGAAAGCTCCCCAATACAGCTTCGCTATCCTCAGCTCGGACCTCATGGAGTGGCTCCACTCGTTTAACCATATACATGATAGGCGCCTGTTGTGCTGCGTATAACCACGTCACTAACTACATCGTCAACGCCACGATGTGACTAATTCTCCTCATGGGGAGGAATTGTACTGGTATATTTTGGACGGACCCAGACCTAGTGTGCCAAGCCAGTGTGGTCCAAAATAAATATCTGCTCAATGACTTGTCTCAAACACCCGGCCTTGTCCAGACCCTTTCTCCCACGCCCAAATGTGGAAAGTCCCACACCCGGGTGTTGGCGATATGGACCGGTTAAGTATGCACTTCTGTGTAAACAGCCACACAAACATCTGAATAATGTAGTCAGGGGTCAGCATTTATTTTCCTAGATTTCCTGCAATCAAATTAAAGTAAAACAACTTACATTTCTGGTAGTATGCGACAAGGGCTTTGGAGATGGCCTGACGGATAGCTGCAGGATACAAAAGGTAAATGTAAGAAGAATGTGTTCGACCAATGACCATAACACAGTCTCTTGTAGAGTGTGCACATCAAGGAATTGACATGCAAGTAGAGAAGTTATTCGATTAGAAATAGACACCCTGTGTTCCACACCATCATGACTCTAGTTTCACATGAATTCACATTAATCCATCCTCATCTTGGCAGGCAGCATTTTGTCTGTGGATCACTACACTGCGTGAAGAACGTTCACACCCAGGAGACTGAAAGGAATTGGTTTCATTTAAAAACATACAAAGTACTAATGGCTCAACCCAGACTGCCACTGGACAATGTTGGTTTAGATTTAATATGTTTAACTAGTACACCACTCCGTTACAGTGCAGATAGAGACCTATGCCCCCAACTTACTAATATTTAAACAACTGGCCTTAGAGCCCGGTATGTTCCCCATCAACTGCTTTTGGAGTTGTACGAAATATTCCCCGTCGCCTCTATACTGTAACATCATACATTTGTTATCATTCATTAGGATTGTGTTTTTAAAGCCATATGCTCCAATTTATTCTCGTATAACGTGGCTACTGAACCAGCTACACCATAATGCAGTCATTGTACGTTAAAATGTAACTTGGCAATAGATGTGATTAGCTTCCATTGCGTGCGGTGGATGTCGAGGTGTGACACTGGAAGCCATCTTGGCTGCACCTACCATAGATCTGCGCAACATGTCCACCACCCTTCACTCTGACTCTGATGTCCACTCCTGCGAACCGCTCCTTGCCCAGCAGCAGGACTGGCTCCAGGAGCTGAAGACGACAAGCAGGTGTTTTATTTAACCCTCATGATGTCCTCTGCTCTTTGTGGCAGATAGAAGGAGCTAAACCTAATTATACAGCTCACACAGACATGATGTGCACTGCTGGCACAACAAGGTGTGTGTTTGAAACCCGAGGACAACAGGAGGGTT